>JAVQJD010095436.1:0-12833 GCA_036023655.1 Nannoperca australis | reverse complement strand
ACTATAAGTTTTATCAAAGAGGAAAGTCTTAAGCCTGCTCTTGAATGTGAGGAGGGTGTCTGCCTCCCGTAAACAAACTGGAAGCTGGTTCCACATAAGAGGAGCTTGATAGCTGAAAGCTCTGGCTCATCACTTTGTTACACTCACTGAACGTAACTTCACAATTCGCCTGTGAATATTATCGATTTTAACAAAGGGGCCCAGGCTTCTCGTGGGATTATGTCCAAGTCAAAGCCCTTCAAACCCAGCATGATCTGCATCTGTCTGATTCTCCTGTTACAGGCAGACACTGCGTTATTGACGTGCCTGTTTTCCCATTTGTCCCGTGGTGTACCTCCAATGTGTTTTCCTCATTTAGTCCATGATATACGTTCCTGTGGGATCATACAGGCGGCAGGACTTTGGCCCGGTCTTGTTTTTGCTTTGGAGGGGCTAAATGTTGCTCCAGAGGGCCTGGCACAGGAAGCTGCCTGATGACTCTATTTACTGTTTACTGGCTTTCAGGAAGTGCCAGAGCCCCCACGAGGGACCAGTTTGAACAATTTGACTGGCTTGACTGACTTGGAAGGAGGGAAGGATTGGGAGGCCCTGCTCTTGGGGTGTTTTTGTTTAAAGAGACGGGCACATTAGAAAGCGAATGGCACCCACTGGACGTTCTCTCCGTCCAGTGCAAGCATTTTCTGCCCCAGCAGACTCTTTCCATGACTTCCTTTGCTCTTTCCGTTTCTTCCCTCAGATAGGTTGCCATGGCAATACCACAGTTGTCAGACAGCTATGGCTGGACTGAGTTTAGCAAGACTGAACCACTGATGGTTGGGGAATGTTGTTGTGTAAAACAGCAGGAGGCCCAGTGATGGCACATTTCTGTTGTTCAGACTTGACCTCTTTGTCAGAAACTTTACCATCGTTATAAGCGTACATTTTTAACAATATTCAATCACAGTGGATGTAATTAGGATTGTGTAACACTGACTAACAGAAACAAAGTGCACTAAATGCCAAAGTGAAAATAAGTAACTATAAATTGATCTGTGTTGATTCTCTGTGCATTGCTGAAAAGTGTAAAACATTTAATGGATTAGAGTAAACAAGCAACAAGAAACACACAATGTAATAATAACTCAAAATGAGAGCGTAAAGCTCAAGAGCAAAGGAGAATGATAATCATTTCAAGGCCCTGCTGTAAATTGTGCTGTCTGATGTAAAAGAAAAGTGAAATGTGTAGTGACTCGAGGTGCAAGCCCTGATTTGTGTTGCACCTATGTGTGCATATTAATTATACAGCTGCTTTATCTGTGAATGTGTCCATTTGCTTGTAGGCGCACACACTCACACTGCACTTGGCAGTCATGCAGTGTTATGACTGAGAGGATAGGATTGGCTGTAGGAGAATAACGAGTCACATTAACCGACAGTTAATAGTTGGTGATAAAAATTGAAGGTTGTGTAACATCTCATAAAATCCCTCACCCGGCCGGCATGTACATGTTTCTTCTGTCTGTGATGATTGTAAAATGTATTGCTCATTTTTACAATAGCTGAATCATCTCTTTTGAGTTCAGAATTTGAATGGAATTCTCCTCTTCTTTTCTCACTGCCCATTTTCCGTCTTTCTCTGCAGGTAAAGCATTTGTTCCCAAGCAGAAAGCAATAGATACACGCCAGGAGGAAGTCACAACCCTCGATCCAGAGTTAGAGGAAGCCCTGTCCAGTGCCACAGATACAGAACTGTGCGATCTCGCAGGTAAGAATGAATAAATACCTTTTTTGAGAAGCAAGAAAAGTTAAATTTGTTTTAAAAACATACCTCTGTATGAGGGTTTCTTTGAAGAGCAAGCTGGACACACTGTTCAGTGTTGTAGGCCAGTCTCTGCTGCATTAATAAAACACAAGCGCCTTTCAGTCTGACTCTCTTTTCTGAGGCCCTGTCCTTTACTGTGTGTGATGATGGGGGAGTAGAAGGGCTCGCTGAGCAAAATGACACCCCTTGTCTGCTATGACCTCAAGATTTGGTTACAGTTCTTCCACTTACTGGTGCATTTTTGAACCCTGGAAAACACATGCGCACACTCTGATTCCTCACCACAGCTACTGAGTCTATGCTTTGCTTTGGTTTGCAGCGATTCTGGGTGTTCACACGCTGGTCACCAGTACTCAGACATATGATGGGACTGGAAGTAAAGAGGGTTACAACAGTAAGTACAATAGAATTAAATCGTTTAATTCAAAGGTCAAAAGGATGAGTATCTTGACCTCTGACCTCATCTGTGTTTGTTTTTTCTAGATGTGATCAAAGGGGAGAAGATGAACCCAGTGTTTGATGAGCCTCCCAACCCCACCAATGTCGAAGAAACTCTGCAGAGGATAAAAAACAATGACAGCTCCTTAACAGAGGTCAACCTCAACAACATTAAGGTACATAGAAATACAAGTGTGTGTGTGTACAGTGTGTATACTGTATGCTTGTGTATTTCCCTGGACCTATGGCACTGTGTCTTTCTTAGAACATTCCAATTCCCACGCTGAAGGACTTTGCAAAAGCCATGGAGAAGAACACGCACGTCAAGAAGTTCAGCCTGGCAGCAACACGGAGTAACGACCCAATTGCTGTGGTGAGAGGGAGCAGCTTGCAGGCTTTTCAATAGCTTCGTTCACGCATGACAACTCCGTATTTACGTCTCGGCTTTATTTCTTCCTCCTCCTCCCAGGCATTCAGTGACATGCTGCGGGAGAACAAGACGTTGCGAAGTCTGAACTTGGAGACCAACTTCATCACCGGGACAGGGGTGCAGGCTTTGGTTGATGCTCTGCGAGACAACGACATACTCACAGAGATCAAGATAGACAACCAGGTACTTGTTTTTTATTGCTGTAATCATTCAGGGTCACTGTAGGTGATTACAGGGAACTTGTGACTGAGGAAGTCGTTGCACTGTAAATAAAGTGGTTTCACACAGTCTAAAGTCGTAGAAAATGGTTGTGCTATGCGGCATGCAGTTGAAGAAAATACAGACCAACACGAGCCACTCCCTGAATAAAACATAAAAGACCAGTTGAGAGTTTCCAGTAGTGGAAAAAGAAGTTAAACCACATCCCGTGGTCCAAGTGTGAGTCTCATAGTCTTCTGCAATAAACCAAAGGGAGGTTCTGACTCTGATGTTGAGATCATGACCTCTGTGTTTGTGTGTTTCAGAGGCAGCAGCTGGGAACTACCATAGAGATGGAGATAGCTAAAATGTTGGAAGAGAACAACAGCATAGTAAAGTTTGGCTACCACTTCGCCCAGCAAGGTCCTCGCTCCAGAGCTGCTGCAGCCATCACCAAGAACAATGACCTGGGTATGACACACACACAAACACACACACCCCAATTTGGGATTATTTTAAACTTACAAAAGCTGGGCCACCACATTACCCATCCACCTGTTATTTCTTTTTGGCTAAATGTGTCCTGTCAACTCAAGCATCTCAGCAGCTCTTCTGCGTTTACAGCGTTTTTTTTCTTTCTTTTTCCCCCCTAAGACGTCCACAGTGACGACCTCTCCTCTCTTTTAGCTCCACATCCTGTCCGAGTCACGGTAGCACAGGTGTGATGCATGGGTGTGGCTTTAAGTGTGTCAGTGCATCAGAGTGTTTGAATGCAGCATTCACGGCATTAACAGTGTGGAGACTGACACGGCTGTGATCATACCGCTTTGGGAGTGATGACATCTCACTTCTTGTTTTCTGTACACGCTGACACACGCTGTTGAAATGGGTCTAAACTCATGATCATGATGACTCTCACTTAGTGTTTTCATGATGGACTAACAGGCCTGTGTAGGTTGAAGGTTGTGTCGCATGATTGCAGTTCATTCTTATTTTCTTCAGATCAATTGATTTGGGTAAAAAGTCATGCCTTTGGCTCTTTTCTTTATTCTACTTTTTCGCTCTAGTCCGCAAGAAGCGAGTGGAAGGGGACCTGTAGGGACGGAGCCTGACCTGTCTCCCAGCCAATCCTGTCGTTTCATCTCAATGTGTGGAATAATTTCAGCCAATGCCCTGGTCTCATCTCACTGTGTGGAAACTTTAGTCTTGTGCCAAACTGTGGGGCAAGGCGTGCTCAACCAGTACAGACATCTGAGAAGAAGGGACATAACTGGAATTGCCCTCTCCCATACACATGTTTATACTTATGTTTATTATTATGTTGTCATGGAAGGTGTAAATCTGATTAGTTTTTAGTCATTTTGTTTCAGCTGCTCCCATTTTTTTGAGCCTTTATATGATCTGTCCAGAAATTTTACTTGCTTTTTTCCTTTTATTTTATGCTATAATCATGTGAAACATTACCAAGTAACAGAAACAAGAATAACAGCTTTGTAAAAACAATAACTAACTTTGAGAAACCCCTGTATCCTCTACCACGATAGTTTGCTTTTGAGGCCTAAGCTTCCAGTGGAATTCCTGTATTGAATCAGCACAGTTAGCCTGGCCATGACTACTAGCTGTCAAACCTTGTCTGACTGTACAGCTGTAGATAACACCAGTTACCATAAGGTAACAAAAGTCACCATGAAGTAACAAGTTGACTTTCTAATGTTGCTAATCAGATCACTGTTGTACTTTCCGTCTGCATGGTGGTTTGCAGGTGTTGTTTACTGCCTTGTAAAGCCAGCTTTACTGTTGGCTGGTGTGTGTAACTGTTAAGTTCATACTGTAGTCAGCCTAAGAACAGATGCTGGCTCACCCATTTATATGAACCTAATACTGTAAGTCAATGCATAATGTTTTATATTACTTTACTGTTTTATTCTAACAAAAAATCTTGTTTTCATAAGGTTCAAATTCTAATGTTGGTTATTCTGATCACTTACATCCCTTAACAGGAAATTATAACTAGGTTTTGATACTTTGGATCAAGTAAAAGTGGGACTTGTACTGTAAAAGGAAGAGAATGTTAACCCTTTTCTAGACTGAAGAGGCTTTGACCTGCTCTTACAAATTGTGCTGCAAATGTTTGTTCAACACACTGGTTTTCTCTGATTCTTAACCATGCCAAAGACTAAAATGCAGTGCTTAAAGTATCAATAATGAGCTTAATGGTTATCAGTTCAGGTTTTTCAGCTTCAGTCACTTCCTCACAGTACAGATCTGGAAAAGGTAGTGTGGGTTAACAACAGTGATCTAGACTTTTTTTTTAATATCACACCATGCCATTACATTTTTCTTCCATCATGTGGGACCTTTATAGCAACACGTTCAGCAACTAGTTAAGTGAGATGTGAGGAATAGTTAGTTTGTGTGAAACTTCTCAGGTTGCGACTACTTGTGAAATGTTTCTATCAACTGCAATCTCCCAGATATAGAGTCTTGTACAGATCGTACATTTTACTTTTCTTTACTCCCTCACACAAACACTTTCACTCGGCTATCCGCAGTGTCTCAGCAGCAGCAGGTCTTTATGTAAAAGATGACGACATGCTATGTGTGCCTCAAACTGAACTTCCTTAGGTGCACTAAACTGCTTGAGATGGGTGTAACAGGACTAATTCAGGAGTTACTTGAAACTTGTATATACTGTTAATGTGTAATAGGAACAATATACTGGCATGAAGTCATCACTTGTGAACATCATCTTTCTCTCGACCAAAAAAATGCTCTTTCATCTTAACAGCCTCACATTCCTTGGACAAGAGCTATATGGCTGAGTTCAGTACTTTGGGTTTTATATGTGTGTTTTTCCATGGTCATATCAGCTGGTCTTTCATCCTGGACCTTTTTTGTTTTTACATTTCTGTGCTTTGCTGGTGGACAGTCAGCTTAAGTGGAAAACTGCTTCTCTGCTTGGGCTTGTTATGAATATTATGTGATTCATGATATGTATATTAATTGTAAAATGGCATCTCAAATTTAAAGTACACACACACACACACACACACACACACACACACATGTGTATACCAGATAAATCTACACAACTCATTGCTGAGATTTTTTTTTACCTTAATAAAACCCAAGGAATACATACTATTGTAAAACCACAAAACTGGTAAAACGCACTGCTGAATATAAGACCTCCTCAACAATAAATGTTTTTACATACTGTATGCTTTCTTTGCATTGTCTTTTTTTTATTTTATCAATCCTTAAACTACATAATTACAGCATAGATTATTGACCCAGTTGCCTCTTAAAGATTCCTCTCTCCCCAGTTGTCTTGCTGATGCTAACATAAACATGCTAATATTTAGCAGGTGTTTACTATGTTTACCATCTGTGTTTAGCATGTTGAATGTGAAGTCAACCTGACTGTGTTTCCAAGGAAAAAGTCAGTGGGTTAACCAAAGTCAGTTGGATTCATCCTCTGGGCACTATGAATGTCTGTACCAGACATTGAGATGTGTCAGTCTGCCTGAAAGTGGTAGACTGACAGACAGACAGCCTGAGTCAAGCAGCTAGCATTGGGTAAAAAAACAAAACAGTCTGACTGTGTAAATACTGAAGTGCAGATTTGAAGCTGGTTGTAGTCAAATGTCAAGTTCAAAGTAGTATTTCTAATGACCGATAGACCTTTTGGTTTGGGAGGTACTCGGGTGTTCATATGTGAGCTGCACTTTAATCAGATCCAGTTTTTCAGATTGTTTGCAGATGCCTGAGAGATGATGTAATGCATATGACTCCATCCCTTTCTGGGTTTCCTGAGTGCTGCGGTGAGCTGCTGTCAGAGAAAACTCTGCACTGCTGGCAGTTAACTGGTGGGAGGGGTTGAGTGTGTGTGTGTGTGTGTGTGTGTGTGGGTGTGTGTGTGTGGGAATGAATCAAGTGTTTCCACTCTGAGAATAGAGAGAACGAGAACAGCAGGTTTATGTCATGTCTGTTAATCACACCAGAAGGCATAATTTTAAAGGAGAAATCCAAACCTAGAATCAGAATCTGACAGTAAAATAAACAGTTGTGTGCTTATGTAAGTACATTACAACTGTTCCCTTCGACCAGGATTATTAATACACATTACTCCTCCACATGTGGAAAAAATAGACTTTAACTAACAGCATCTAGTCCATGTCTTTATTTTGAGTCAATGTTAAGAGAGCATTGTGATAAATAGGATTAAAGTAAAAAAGGGCAGTCTAGCAATCCAAGAAGATAAAGCCTTGAAGGACACAAATCACTAATCCTAGCTTGCATGCTGACAGTAGGCTACATCAGCAGAGGCTATTACAAAATTGATATTACTTGCGCTTAATATCAAACAGCAATGCCTGATAAAGCAAAGGCACCAGCTCTTCATGAAAAGAAAAACATTTTCATCATTAACGTAGTATGAAAGAGTATGAAATGATGTAATAGACAATATTCTCCTTAGCTCTTGGCATGGGCAGTCTGATGAGCCGTGATATTAATGCAGCTCTTGGTCAGGAGGTTGGATTAGGTGGAGCGCAGACAGTGATGCTGACAAGGATTAGACATCACCGGACTGGACTGACTCCAACACCACAGTTGACTTGCCTCCACACGAACTGGAGTGATGCTAAAAAGGCTGCAGATGCTGCACATGTACAAGATATGAGCTTGTGTTTTCTCATCCTCTCCAAACATGTTTGAGCTGGGGGGGGAGTGGGGAGGGCTTTGTTCTTAAGCAGGTATGTTCACCTGCAGTCCTGTAGTGGACTTACCATCAGAATGAGTGATGTAGTGAGTCAGCTCTGTCAGCCCTGAACAAAGTGCTCAGTAGTCCCTCTCAATCATGACCTCATGCGCTTGGTAAACAATGGCTCACAGATTACAAGAATGGGAAGGCCACTCGCAATGTACTGTATTCATAAACAGCCAAGCAAGGAAAAGGTGTAAGTCAATCACACATTGAGTAAAGTACTATACACCTGGTGATTTCACTGGTTTATTTTAGACGAAAGCCAGTGACAAACTGAATTTACACCCACATTTTAGGTAAGGAAGAAATAAAAATCCTCAGAAGTATTCAGCTGAACTCACGCCCATCAGATTTCGACACCTGTTCTGATATTGCATTGATATTTGAGCATTTCTTCCCCATTGCAGAAGAGCCTAATTGTTAGAGCTGACCTGTTATCAAGACCAGGAGAGCAACAATGGTGTCCTCCAAACAAGGCCTCATACCTGAACTTCTGTGTGTGTGTTTGATCCAGTGCTTCTAAGTCCGAACCCATGCAACTATGTGGATATGTGTTTCTTTGGTCTAAAATTATTAGGAAAGGCATACAGATGACTCTTTATAAAAGAAGTGATGGTAGATATATTGTTACTTCTTTCAAATGTGAGTTCAGGGAAGATGTGTGATGAGCCATGGATTGCCCTACTGAATAAAAAGTGCACCCTGTTCTAAACATCAGCCATCTCTATTTCAGTGCAGCAAAAAAATAAAGAAGAAACATTGTAGTATTCATGTTCCTTCCTTTTTGTGTTAAAAATAGCAAGTTATCTCAGCCTCATTATTACATTCTGCCAAGTGAAACCGCCAGTGAAATCCCTGTTCGGAGTGGAAAAATAATTATCAGGAGTGCTATAAAACAATGAAATTGAAATCTTCTCAGTGGGCTTCACTGTTACAATTTAAAGAACTGCTTGGACGTCTAAACCATTTCGTTCCATTATATGAGGGAGGGTATCCTCAAGCATTTTGTTGCTCAGTATCCAGATTAAGCACTGTACTATGATTTCTTAAACTGTGGTTGTTCATCATAATGTCTTTCATAATGGCTTTAGCTGTTAAATTGTTTTGGATAAACACACTTACCATCCAGTAAGAACCTCTTTTCAATTCTTCTTAAGCATGTGGCCACTCTTAAATGCAGACACATTATAATATAGATATGTGAGTACTGGACTCATAAATGTCAAACACATGCACGTTTTCAAAAAACAGGCACATTTCACTTAATTTATGTGTAGCAGGATTGACTGGTGATTCAATGGCACCATCTGGTGGTTAAAATATCAAGGACTTTGCACGGGTGCCATACTTAAAAGTGACCATTAGGGGTCACAATAAAACTGACAGTAGATCTTATTGAAAGAGATCCTGTAGGTGTCTCATGTTGATCATGTTTTCTATGATAGATAACCTCTATCCAACCTCATTGTGCTAACATTAATCCCAGGTAGATGCATACATTTCATTTTATTGTAAACAGTATACAACTTCATGATAGAATAATTTGGAACTTTAAAACTACCTGTGTACAATTGGAACAGAAATGCTCCCATCTGACTCACTTGGTCCACCTGGTTTACAACAGTTATAGACTGAAATGAACTTCAGTCCTTACAGCATCATAAAGACTAAATCTAAATCAGATGTGACCCCCTTAAAGATGATAAACTGATGCCGTGAGTTATATTTCACTGATTGCAATATCTTCTATTTCCAAGACCTGTGGGTGCAGTTGGACCAGGAGGCGGGCTCAAGTGATTGTTGTCATGGTAATGTTCAAGATGACTCATGGCATTGTTGCTTCTCCTCCCTCTTTCTCTTGTTTGCTTTTGCCTATAAGAGAAAGAGAAGGTGGGGCGATGCATATGAAGATATCTGATTCCGACTGTAGGTCAGTCAGCAAGTGCAATCTCCTTGTTGTTGTTTTGACTCTTGACTAGATTTCAGGAGCTCAATATATTAAAAAAAAACTCTGAACTTTTTTGTTCAGACCTGTAGCCACGTTTGTTGGATACGTCAAGACCAAAGATGTGGAGCAAATACAACATGAATAATGAACTGATTTGCAGTTCAATTTAAAAAGTGTCATCTCACATTGAGAACAGCATGTATAATTGATGAATTGAGCTCCCTCCTGTTCTCTCTTTGTACTCATACGTTTAATGACCTGATTTCCATTAGAAAATGCCAGACGTTAAGATTAACACAAAATCATCCACAACCAAGAGAGACTAATTAAATAAATGAATCATACAGAGATGATCAATCCACTTGTTGCATCCCAGTATTTGCTGCTCGGCAAGTTAGATTTCACACAGATACATCATGTGCATCCCATGGTAGCACCTGCAGTCTTTGTGTTAAACTGCCTTTCAACAACACTACATTAAAATGAGAATGTAACAACAGTATTTGTACCGTTTATGCTTTCCACTGCCAGCACTGTTTTGTTGAGTAAGTAATCACATGGTTCTAACAGTGATTCAAACAGAGAAAACAACCTCAGGGACTTCAGTGCCATTCTTGGGTCTGAATAAGCATGAACTACACCGAGTGCACAGACGACAGTAACAGGTGGCAGTTTCACCGGCTGACATCCAGTAATGAATACATAATGAGTGGAATACTGCCCGAGATACTAACTATCATGAAACTTGATATTTAACTGGCATTTATCTTGTTGTTCATTTATTGTCTTTTATTTGACATTCTACAATGATTAACTGACCAGCAGGCTGCAGGTTGATGTCTGATAATAATTCTCAGGTTTTCATCACACCATTTAGAGGGGGAAAAAGATTAGATAATATGGATTGTATTGCATTTCATACTGTTGGAAAAGTAATTTATTTGTGCGGTTCAGTACTGAAAAACCCAGTACAGCCAATTGTAGAAGCCAGTATGGAAAAACATGTTTTGTTGAACATGCCAGAATGTACTTTTTCAAAACCATATATTATGTGTCAAACCAGGATTTCGAAGGAAGGAATATCGACTTTAAATGGCAAACTATATTTACAATTTTAAATTAAAACAGACATCTTCCAAGGAATTAAATCCAAAGCATTATTCAGTACACTGTAGATTGAGTGTAAGAAGACTGAATATATTGTTTCGGCTTTCCTCTTTCTTTGTCTTCTGAGAATAAAGGTGAATGTTTTGTTTGTTTGACTGATGTCAACATGATTGCAGGGAATACAGAACAATTCTGTTTAGTGTATAAACATTCAGGTCCTCATTTTACTTTATGATACTGATATCACAGCTTGGGATCTGTGTATGTGTGTGTTGATTAGTGTGTGTACTGTTGATATTGATTAAATTGGCTGCTGGCTGTGCACAAAATTGCCCCTTGGGGATAATAAACTTACTTTGAACTTGAACTTGGGAAAATCCCATATATATTTTTTAATAGCTTTTATCATGTGGTGATAAGATATTTTGATGCATGGTTGGTTGGTCATGGGACTGTTAATCAGGTTCCTCTCACAGGCGCCATCCAAAGCGACTCTGCATTTAACTGCGCTGGCTCCAGATGTCACATGCAGTGCTTAGTGGTCACAGAGACCTGCTGAATGTTTCCACCCAATGTGAAAGGATAACTAGTCCTACTCCATTATGTGTGTCACACAAGAAAAGTTACGGATAATAAGCTCAGTGTTGGATCTTTCATTGTATGCTATCTAAGGAAGGACTGTTTTACAAGGTAATGCAATTAACAGCAAGTAAGCTAGCTGGTAAAAAGGAACCAGCACATTCCAAACTCTTGGGCCAGCTTTGTATTAGTTAGTGATCAGTGCTTTGTACTACCGTTATTATAAACAATTTTTAACTTAATTTTCCTTTTTAATTTAGATTTTTAACTCAGGGCCCCTCTACAAGAGGAGCATCAAGATTAATGCATTTGTTGCCTTAAGGTCCCACCTACGGTGGCCCTGAAGTACAGAACACAAACGCAAATCGCAAAACACAACACATTAACAAAAACACAACACAATAATGAAAACACAACACATCAAGAGAAAACGGAAAGGGTAGGTACTCCTACTGGAAGACGTGGGTGCCTATTAACAAGGATATGTACCTAGCTGGCCTCAAGCACCCGCTTGGCATACGAGAGGTACCGTGTTCGACTCCTGCATCCTCCAATGTTTTTCGTGTAATTGATAGTTATTTACAGTTTTTTCTTTTCTTTTTCTCTTTTCTGCACTGTACACTTTTGCTGCAACAATGTAAATTTCTCCACAGCGTGACTGTTACAGGATTTTTGATTCTGATTCAATGTTCGCTATTATCAGGCATTATTTTGATGCAGGACATACATATGAGGTGATACTTGACATGCTGTCAACGTTTCACGACATCACAATGAGTATGCGCACTTTGAAGACATGTTTAAAAGAAGCAGGGTTCTACAGAAGAACTGGCCCTGTTGTCTCTTTAGTGTGACTAGGTCTTCTGCTTATGCTGCTTCTTCTTCTTCTTCTTCTTCTTCTTCTTTCGTTTAATGACGGTTGAGAAACAGCTTACGGTGCATTACCTCCACCTTCTGATTGGACGCGCTGTCTGTCTCTTCACGGACAGCGCGTCCAATCAGCAACGATCCGTTACGACCATAAGAACCCTCCCTTTCCGTTTTCTGTTGATGTGTTGTGTTTTCTCGTAATGAAAACACAACACATTAACACGGAAAGGGAGGGTTCTTATGGTCGTTGCTGATTGGACGCACTGTTTGTCTCTTTACAGGTGGCTGTAATGCTCCGTAAGCTGTTTAATACTAAAAACATTGGAGGATGCGGGAGTCGAACACGGTACCTCTCGTATGCTAGGCGGGAGTACCTACCCTTTCCGTTTTCTGTTAATGTGTTGTGTTTTTGTTAATGTGTTGTGTTTTCTGTTAATGTGTTGTGTTTTTGTTAATGTGTTGTGTTTTCGTTAATATGTTGTGTTTTTGTTAATGTGTTGTGTTTTTGTTAATGTGTTGTGTTTTCCGATTTGCGTTTGTGTTCTGCACTTCAGGGCCACCGTAAGAGATTGATAGCAAGGGGGAGCCAGGACAACAGGTCAGCGGGGAGATATCAACATCATCATCCCCACCCGAGGTTGGGCACCAAGCCCCAATAATAACAAGCCATGCTGAGAGGCTAAGATCTAGGTCT
>JAVQJD010095427.1:0-14809 GCA_036023655.1 Nannoperca australis | reverse complement strand
ACACACACACACACACACACACACACACACACACAGGTTCACTGTAGAGGGTATGGTGCTAAGTAGCCTGTGAGGTACAGGGTAGATGATGCTGGCTAAACTCTTGGGCTGTAACAGTTCTGCTGTATTTTTTATTCCAATTTGTATTTTGTCACATTATGATTTTTCCTTTAGTGGCTATAATTCTGTCTGTATCTTGAGTTTACTGAAATAAAAATAAAAAAGGTTTAACAATCACAAAGTGGGACGCGGGAAGACAGATAAAGCAGGAGACGTACCTCGGCACAGCTCCGAGGACGATCAGATTGGCCTTCTGCTTGTTGTTTCCTATGACAGCATTCTTCATGTCACTGAAGTCAGACATACACACAGAGATGAGGACCCTTCATGTAAATCTATGTGAGACACATGTAGTTACGTGTACCTTGTACCTACATGTGTGTACTGGTACATACTGTACTGGTGCACAAAGTCACATTAATCTAAAGCATTATCAATGCTCTACTTCTGCAACAGGTCGAGAATAAAAATGTATTCTAAAAATAAGAAACGTGCTTTAAGTTCAGCACAGTATGTTCCATTTAAGATGCAATAACTCAGCTAATGGTCATCATACTGTTCAGAGACAGAAGGGCAGTCTGCGGCACAGCAGGGGCCAAGAGCTAGATCATCTGAGAAGTTATAAAGACACCGGGCAGACTGAGGTCAACCATGCAAATTGGAAGAGAGAGGGGTTTACGTCAAGCATTCTTGTAGGACACAGCAAGCCTGTTCATTTGTATTCACTGCAGTTTGTTTTCTGTGCAGTGTTTCCTCTGCTCTGCAAGTGCCCCCGATTACATCAAACAGCAGGTGAGTGAAGCTAGTGGAAAAGTACAGCTGGAACAGGCAGTGGAGTCAGTCAGGGGCTCAGCTAGCGGAGCGGTACAAGCCGTAACCAGAGCTAGCCTCTTCAGAAGTTAAAAATAACTATGAAATAGTCCGAGTCCAGGTCAGTGCAGTTGAGACAGAGAGCGAATTAGAGGCAGAGAGAGAGCGAGATATGAAATCACACTGAGGAGCGGAATACATTTTGAAATAGACTGTCACATGAAAGCCTGTGCATGTAAACACAGAGGTCATGCTCATTCAGGAACGGCGCCACCAATGTTTTCTACAGAATAAATCCAGCGTATGATATTCAAAACAAGATCTTCTATGAGCAAATTGAACCAATGACCTGTGAAAGACAAATATCCACAATACTAGCTGCCGTACTGGACGAGTGTGGGACCATTTCAGCACGGGACATTCATGAAAAGCAGGAAAATCATCTGGTAAAGCCTATATATATATATAAAAATATAAATAAACGTTTTGCTGTACTTACATGACTCCCTGCAGCACTTTCTGTGGGTCGGGGTCAAACAGTCTGTCAACATAATGGCGACTAGTGGCAGTGACTTCCTGCATGTGGACAAATTTAACAAGATCATTAGTGACAAAATTCACTGACATAAATTTTCAAGATGGCTCTTCTTTGCTAGAAAAGTAATGATTGTATTATTCTCTCACAAACACATAACAGAAAATAAGAAATAGTGTTCAGCTTTGATCATACATTTTATTGATTTACATTTTAAGAGCTAATTAACAACTCACTAAAACTGAAAAGCTGAGAGAAAGAGCCTGTCGGACTGTATGTCAGCTTTAATTCTGGCAAAAATAGCAAGCAGTAAAACAAACTCCAAATATTACATCAACAACAGCAATTAAATGCAATTTTAAATCATTACTTTTTGATAATTTAACTAAAATAAAGTCTGTTTCATTGCTCATGCACAGAGACATACAGCAGCATCCATTGCAGAGCTCTTTAAAAGCTGTTATACATGACACCCAGTGGCTGCATGTGACACCAGAAAACAAACTGTTTATATCATTGACAGCTTTAACCAGAACTTTCCACTTGATCCCAGAGGAGCAAACCTCAGCCAGCAAACAAGCACAGCACATTGTGCATCTGCATATACCTGTTTTTAATATGCATTCATTATATGTTAGCTTAACTGTTCATCAGACAAATACAATATACACAACAACGCAGCTGCTTTATGCAGATGGACAAATAAAATATAAGCTACCATAATATCTTGTGTCCTTTCTGCATGTACCTAACGTGGGGGCGTTTCACTATTGCAACCCTGACTATGCTAGTTTTCGCTACCCATTTAACAGTTAACTTCTTTAGCTAACTTACAGCTGAAGCAGATGCCGCCTGCTAAAATAAATTACAATACCACACTAATTTGTAGACTTTCGGCTGTTGACAGAGATAATTTTACCTTGTCGATAACTCCTCAAGGAGGTGGGCAGTGAGTGAGTTAAGTTAGCTTCTCTAGCTTAACCGTATGCTAGTGGTTAGCTAACGTTACATACTAGCTAGCTTAACAACGTTAAGTTTGCTACTGTAAATTAGCATGCTGCAAAGGTTAAGGGTGAATATAATATCGGAAGGCTGGAATAAAAAGCTAAGTCCTGTAACGTATTTTCCACTGTGCATTGTGTAATATTTTAAAAAGGTGTTTGCATATTTTCAAAACGAACAGCAGTGACAACACTCTCACTGTTAGCAGTTAGCTGCTAACTCATTCCGAGTGACACTGACAGGTACTATATTCGTTCGTTTGGTTATGTTTTCTTAATACACCGACGGGGCGAGCGGACACATTAACCGCGCGCATCCTTCACATGTTCAGGACGTCCCCGCCCGTCCGGACGAGGTCAGGGTGAAAAACCGTGCTCACCATCAGCTACGTAGGCAGACCGCTACTGTGCTACATGTTGCAAAGCCTTTAACTTAGCTTGCAAGCTAACAGAAGACATAAACCCTCCGTAGTTTGACAGCTCCGTGCTTCTCTAAATAAATGGCTGGTCGAGTGGCATAAACCAGTCACTGCTGATGTGAGCATACTGCAAATTTGACAATGATAGCTGAAACTACGAGAGTGACACTCACAGACAGCACACTGATGCGGAGCGGGGCCTCCAACAAGCACGCCATCTCTCTTCCCCCCGATCGAGCGCCCCAATCGGCGCAGCACCTTGCAGACACTCCGCCCCCCCCAGAGCAGCAGTGAGCGGCTTTTTAAAAAGTAACTGCGGCCGAATCACGCAACTCCCCGCTAGCGTTATAATAGACACGGTAATAACTATACTGTCCGTGGGACCGGCTGTGAACACTAGCAGCAGATACACAACAAAAAAACAACGCCGCTAACTTGGCGAGCTGTCAGACAGTGGATTTGTCAATGAAGTAAATTTTGTTTATAAATGTGACGTAGGAGACGTCTCTTTCAGTTAGTTTCGACACAATAACTTTGACCCATACGAACCATGCGATGTATCCCAAAAAATATATAAGTAACAAATACAGATTGTGAAACAAATGCTATTTTTTGTGTATACAAAACAATATGTAAACATAATTTTTATTTTATTTTTTTTTTATGGGGGATGGAATCTGCTGCCGGTGATCACAGACGGTTTTACTTAAATGTGTGACGTTATGTGCATGCGCTTTAATTGGTAAACGCGAGGTGGGAAAATTCATTCTTTCGCGTCTCTGCTGCTAAACTTTAACATAAACATGGTTTTCAGAACAAGTTTATAACTTTACGGACAATAAAATTGGACGAACACACTCTCAGTTATTCATTCGTCGCCGTAAGTACTCAGTTTGCTAGCTTATTATGTCCTTTGTGCGAGAAATATGGTCCACTGTCGGGTCGATTCAACACGACGTAAAGTTACGGTACATTAGATTAACTGCGTAGCCTAGCTTGCTATTTCATGTTCTGTTTAGTTGCCTATTTTAGCAGTTAAAGTTGCTAATAGTGTGTTTTAACTGGACGTAGCTACGCCAGATTACACAAAATAGTCCAAAGGCCTTGTGGACACGAAAGTAGCAGCCACGTTGGTCAAATACAAAAATGGTTTGACATCACTATATAGCAACTAAAATCTCTTAAAAGCCCAAAGTAATTCTGCACCGCTGAATCTGTACTGTGTTTAAAAGTCCCGCAGCCCTCCCACGTTAGCTTCTGTTCCTTTATGGCTTTCATTTCATTACCACATGGTTTTCTTGCATAAAACTTAATAGGAGTCACCTTTTGTAGCACTCTTGTGAGTTATTTATATATATATATATATGTGTGTGTGTGTGTGTGTGTGTGTTCCACTTGTAGAAACTTGACCTTTAACTGTCAAACCTATTGACATAAACCCATGTAATTGCTGTCCTGTCACAACAAACTTTTTGTGAAATTAACAGCAATATTTCACACTTTGTTTTGTTTAGATCACCAGAAATTTTACCTGCGACGCTGCAGGCCTGAGGATCCCAGTGTGTGGAGGCTGACGGCCCCTCGGTGGGCGCAGAATACAAACAGACCCTCGCTGTGATTTTTCTCTGAGGATCAGCAGCTCACACGTGTTTTTGTGCATCATGAAGATTGCAGTAGAAGGCTGTTGCCATGGGGAGCTGGACAAGATCTACGAGACAATCGGCTATCTGGAGAAAAAGGAAGGGGTTAAAGTGGACCTGCTGCTCTGCTGTGGAGACTTCCAAGCAGTGCGAAACGAAGGAGACATGAAGTGCATGGCCGTACCGGCCAAGTACAGGACGATGCAGACCTTTTACAAGTCAGTTCTTTTAGTTTTTTTTTAAAAAGTGCAAGATATGAGCGAGAGCATTGAAAACTTGAATGTTTATTGTCTTTGTTACAGATACTATTCTGGAGAGAAGAAGGCTCCAGTCCTCACCATCTTCATCGGAGGCAACCATGAGGCTTCCAACCACCTGCAGGAGCTGCCTTATGGAGGCTGGGTGGCACCCAACATTTATTATCTGGGTAGGGAGCAGTACATGGGATTATTCTGTCCATCTTCTTGTCAGTGCTCAGGCCTGACGTGACTGTTTTTCTAGGTTATGCTGGTGTTGTTCGCTACAAAGGGATAAGAATTGGTGGCTTGTCTGGCATCTTCAAATCACGTGACTACAGAAGGGGTGAGTTTTTGTTTTTTGAGTGTCTAAATGGTTGAAGTTGTACACACCTCGCAGCACGTTTACAAGTAATGTGTGCTCTTCAAGGTCACCATGAATTCCCTCCATACAATCCTGACACGCTTCGAAGTGTGTACCACATCCGAAACATCGAGGTCTTCAAGTTAAAACAGGTAAATAACATCATACATCAAACGACTGTCCAGTTTATTTCTCTAAACACCGTATATTCATTGGTAAATGTGTGTGTATTTCAGATCCAGATGCCCGTAGACATCTTCATGAGCCACGACTGGCCTCGTGGCATCTACTACTATGGAAGTACAGGGGAACTGCTGCGAAAGAAGAAGTTTCTGCGTCAGGAAGTGGAGTCCAACACGCTGGGAAGTCCTGCTGCTGAGGAGCTGCTGGCTCACCTCCAGCCCAGCTACTGGTTCTCTGCTCACCTCCACGTGAAGTTTGCTGCCGTTATGCAGCACCCGGTGAGAGTTGGATGTATTGCTGCTAATTTCACATTTTTAGATTTATGACTTCAATAATTCTGGGTACCACTGTATGAAACCAGCTGAGTGGGTTCTCTTGTCTTTAGCCTAAAGGTAAAGCTGCCCCACGTGTCACCAAGTTTCTGTCCCTGGATAAATGTCTGCCCTATAGGGAGTTCTTACAGGTGAGAGACTTGTTGTTGTGAAATATTCAACGTCACAGTCTAGTTTAAAGTGTAGGGGTGATTTAGTTCTAAGCAGTCTTATTCACACGCTCGTGTTGCAGATTGTGGATGTTCCAGAGAGACCGGGTTCATCTGAGGGTCTTGAGTATGATCCAGAATGGCTTGCTATTCTGAAGTCCACCAACAGCTTACAAAGGACCACCCCTCACCCCTGGAACCCCCCGGAGAATAACGGCCTGCACGAACGGTATGCAGATGTTTAATATAAGAAATAAAGTGACCCAACTTACTCATTAACAAATGTTCTAACTAAAACAATCATGTTCAAGCAGCAACGCAGCTCTGACGCAGTCCAGTTGGATCTATTTTAATAAATTATGCAGCTCCTACAATTAAGTCTTGGCTGCTTGATCAAACAGCCGACTTCATGAAATAAAAGGGAGTCTGATACTTGCATCGTGCTGTTGCTAATGCACGGTTCTGTGGGTTTATATCGGTTATTATGGGTTTTATATTAACTAATAATTGTTATTATGGATTAATCTGCCGGGTTAATTTTAAATTACAACACATTAGCACATAAAATATGCTAGGTGCAAAGAAATACACTCTGGAAATAAAAACTCACCAAGTAAAATAAGTTTTTAAAGTTTAACAGCACGCCTTCGTAGACCACGAAGGCTGAGCCGAGCGGGGGAGGCCTTATTCTCTTGCGGAGGTTGAGCCGTGAAGGATCCAGCCGTTCTTCTGGAGAAGAAGGCCCCATTTGATTTGATGACTTTGATATGGGATGGCCTGGTCACACCTCTGTGTCGCTCTTTAAATGCAGCCTGCGAAGGATGCGGCTCCTGAATTGAGACACCTGCAGTTCCAGCAGCTTCAGCCCTGAAGTGCATGCTGTGCACAGAGCTGCTTGGATTTTCCTTATTCAGTTTATCTCATGAGACGAGACTGAAACGCACAGTAGAGACTTTAAACAGGTGAAAATGTTTGGAATAAACTGACGAGTTGCTGACGTTTCTCTTTCATGCTTTTGCAGGTCACTTAAACGTAACACCATGCTTCATGCTGTCGTTTCTAATGAGGCTTGTCTCTAACCACCAGGTGGGACTACAGACCTTCAGAAGCAGCCATGATGCAGGTGGTGGAGGATCTCAGCGGGGAACTTGCCGTTCCAGACAACTTCAGCCGGACTGTGCCGGCCTATGACCCCAACAAGCCCCAGCCCCACGCCTCCCCCAGCTGCAGCACTAACCCTCAGACGACCGAGCTCTGTGCCACGCTGGGCCTCACAGACATCTACGCCCAGGGCGACGCGGGGGGTGAGGGGTTGGGGAGAGTTCAGGGCAGCACTGGAGGGGAGGAGGAGGAGGATGAAGATGGACATAGCGTAGGAAGTGTGGACGAGCCCAGCGAGTACCCAACCGACACTTCGGGAATGTCGTGCTCTTTAAATCCCGACGAGATCACGATAGAGGACGAGTGGGAGGAAGAGGAGGGAGCGGAGGAGGCGGAGCAGTCCGACTCTGCAGTAAAGCTCCCTGCAGGTGAAGTCCACACCCCCGGCCGCATGCTGCTACCTGAGCCCAAATCTGCTTTCTCCCCCACTCCTCTGTCCCAGCCGATGAACCTGCCGCCTCCCTCCCACTCTACGCCGGCGGCAGCGGCACGCTCTCCCTCCGAACCAGAAGGGGAAGCACACGCCGACGGCGAGGACGAGGACGCCGCGGCAATGCGCGTCCTGAAACGCACCAGCGACGAGAGCGAGGCTCCTGGCAGCAGAGGCACGACCCCCAGGATCAAACGCAGGAACCAGGTCATCTACACGACGGTGGAGGACGAGGAGAGTGAGGATTAGAGGTCAGGGTGAGAGGAGGCCGAAGGTGAGGACTCACAGGGTACAACTCTCCATTAGTTTAAATTGATTTGCAAACCTTTGTATTAATTTATGTATTTTATACGGCTGCTGAGGAGCTGTACGAAGCTTATTAAACGCCCTAAACGTAGACTGTACACAACAAGAGAGCGTTAGTTTCTAGTTGGCTCTTTGTTTAAAGAAAAATATGATTTTTATATATTTTAATCCAACTGAGAACATTTTAGGAAACTTATTTTTCTGAGAGGAGTTTTGTGTTAAATGTTTTTGTACAAAAGCGATGAGTGAGGAGGCTGGAACATTAAATATCTTCTTTTATTAAATGAATCAATGAGACCACCAGTGTACAGCCACCTGCAAGCTCAACACAGGAACTTCATGAAAAGTCTTTTTACTTTCACTTCTCCGAGTGAAAGAGACACTTCACTGTACAGGACACTGAACCTGCTCGTGAATAATGAATAAGTGAATTCTGTTGTATGTATATGAGATGTTAGTGTCCTAGGGAGGGGGGGGGGCTTTTATTTGAATACTGATTTTTTAAAAACTTCAAATAGACCAGACTGTTGAGCGCCAGGGCCACGTCCCCTTTTTGGTGTCTTAACTTATCAAGTTATCGCCAAGTTAGCTAAAACAGATATTGGACATTTCTATCCAACAGATGTTTAACGTGTAATTCGTGCACACAAACTTGTCAAAATTGTAATTCAAACACGTCAAATTGCATCCGACACCTTCAGTTTCTGTCCCCTTGAAAGAGGCGCCCGTCTGGTCTCTGCAAGTCTTATTATGAGACTGAGTTCCCCATATTTTTATCAAAATGCCTTTTTTCATATGCATGGTTGTGAGTGTGAA
The DNA here is from genome assembly GCA_036023655.1 of Nannoperca australis. Taxonomy (NCBI): domain Eukaryota; kingdom Metazoa; phylum Chordata; class Actinopteri; order Centrarchiformes; family Percichthyidae; genus Nannoperca; species Nannoperca australis. Next base: position 6,367 of record JAVQJD010095427.1, on the reverse strand, counting down.
AATAAAGCAGAACAAAGAGTTTCCTGGACACCAATATTTGTTGAAATCAAACAGATTTATAACATTGATTAAAGTCCCTTTTGTTTTTTTTAAATGATCCATTCCAGGTTCACAGGTGTGCTCTGCTCAAATCAACATACACGTTCATTAAAATTAAGACGGTAATATACACGTAACATACAGTGTATTCAACAAGATCTCTTTACATCCATACAAAGAGCCAACACAGTATATTGCCTGATGACAGGGTGCCAGGTTATTGGTTTCTTGTACAAGCCGATCGAGGAAGTGCTTCTCCTGCACGTTGCCTACGAAGCCCACTCTAAAAGAAAGCCCCGAACATGATCCACAGGAAAGGAAAAACTGGAAATAGGCACTTCTGTTCATCAATTCTGGACTCATTTTCTTCAGCCAAGCACACAACTCTTGTTTTATTTATTTTAAAAGCATCGTTTTAACTCAAACGAATCTGTAAAAACATTTAAGATCACTATGAATTCATGTTCACCAACAACTTCGCCGCAGGACGACGGACACGTTTGTCTTTCCTACAGAGCAGAACAGATTCACTCATCTTCCTGCTTTCATTCTCTCCTTCAGTTCTTCTGCAAGGACACCCCCCCCCCCCCCAATATATCACGTATCTGATGGACCACCACGTTTCCTGCTGTTACAATGAGCCCCATCGCTCACTGTAATAACTGCACAATGAGCGCAAGCTATTTCTTCCAAACAGGGACTTTAAGACTTGGCTTTCTCTGGGTTTGTGGACCATGTTCTCTGCTACAGGCAAGTAGATCAGTCAGAGCTACAAGTTCCCTGCTCATACAAAGTCATGAGTGTGTTCACTCCATATCAAGTCTATACTGGTGCTGTGGGGCTTCACATGTTCCCTCAGCAGCACTCAAGCAAGCCACTGAAACCCCAAACACTTTGCACACTGCACTCTTTCATCAAACGTGACAACAATCCCATCAAATCAGAACTTCAAAGCAGGAGCGGAGGTCAAAACACGGGACAATAAATATACGTACAAACTGACAGTGACACCGGGGGTGGTATGGGATCATTCCAGGGGTTACACCAGGTGGCATTATTCACAGCAGGATTTGATTGATTCAAGACTAGGAGGAGGCAAAGCGAGCAGGCGTAAGCTCTGACAGACAATAAGGAAGCAGCCGCCAGCCTCAACATTTGGCTTCCTTGCCTCCTTTCCTTCCCTTGGCCTCTCGCCAGCGTGTGTTGCTCTATTTTTTTTTTTTTTTTTTTGTGCACTTTTACGCAACCGGCGCGGTGACTGAAGCAATGCGGGGCAGAAACGAAACAAAAGAGAATTCACAATTAGTGCTAAACACTGCAGCAGGCTTCCCACTGTCCTCCACCTCCTCGTGTGAACTCCACATGCAGGATCTCCTCCTCCACCTCTGCCTGCTCCTCTTCTCTCCTTTTTTGGATTTTCTGTCTGCTTGGACAGGAGGGTGGATGGAGGGTAAAGGGGGTGGGGGTGGAGTGTCAGGCACACCCCTGTAAGTTGGCTGAAGGAGGCGGATGGTTTAAGGTTTGTGGTGGTGTGGATGGTGAAGTACTGGCGGGAGGTGTGGAGGCCTAGTTCCCCCCACAGCAGGCTCGGGTGGAGTGGGCGTCTGGGTCCTGGAGGTTGACCCCCCGGTGTCGTGCTGCATGTGTGGGGTTTTGGGTGTCTGTTTTTGGCATCTTTTTTGCTGCATTAAGGAGAAAAAGTGAAATATTTGGACAAATGAAAATGGCCACAGGCTCCACCGTCTAACCAGGAAGTGGCCAGAGAGCACAAGGATCCACATGATGATGTGCTGGAAAACAGATCCTGGAATCTGTCTTTTAGGATCAGGGCACAAAATGCAAGTGGCTGATGGATTTGCTTCATTCAACAGCCAAAAAAACAAAGGTAATCTATTGAGTGGCTGGTAAAATCAACTAAAAACAGTTAATTTTGAACCCTGTTTAGGGTTAATTCAGGAGAAAATAAGTAAAAAAAATACATTTCAAAGACTTCCTGTATCTGCATTTGAATTGAAATCCACAGAAACTTGAAAATAAATCATTAAGTGCAGTAATTCTTTGTTATAAAGTCTTGAATAAATCTGCAAAAGAAATGCTGGAAATGTATTTTTTTTAAATGATCATGTGTCACAATCTTAGATGTGGATGTGCATTAAAAATATAACCACGACATGCTAACTAACAACACTAACCAGCTGTTATCATGAGTCCTGTGGCTAAATGTGATTCTCTTTAGAAATAAAATGCTCTGAGCTTTTGTTGCTCCGCTGTAAATGAACGGACGCTCACCGATGGCCAGGAAGAGCTCGTTGACGTTCATGGCCGTCTTTGCGGAGGTCTCCATAAAGAGCAAGCCGGTGTCTTCAGAGTACGTCTGGGCTTCCTGTGCAAAGCAACGCACACACAAATACAGATACAACAGCGGCTGTCGTCTGAAAAACTACAAACACCAAGAGAAACTACTCAAACAGGCGTCTCCACCAATCAGAGTTGTTAAAACGTATTTCAAGTCCAAGATGGGGAAACATCCTTGTGCTAAATGTTCTCCATCAACTTGTTTGCATGAGAACTGCGCGGAAGAAGTGCAGTTTTATTCAATCTAACACCACAAAACTCTGAGAATAATGCCAGGAATATGAAACAATTCATAACACACACGTAACACGTCAGCAGCAGCGATTACATCCACCTTCAGAGAGGTAGCCGGCTCAGGTGTGCGTGTTACCTCGTACTCTACTAGTCTCCTCTCTGCCAGGTCGGCCTTGTTCCCGGCCAGGGCGATGACGATGTTGGGGCTGGCCTGCCTCTGCAGCTCCTTCACCCAGGCCTTGGCTCTCTCAAACGTGTCCTGCACGAAGTCAGTGAACCACCACCACATGTTTAAATTCCAGGAGCTGGTGGAAGCTGCGCATGAATAGGCAGCAACAGTTGTTACTCAGACTTCATGAATGAATGTGTTTGTACTTTACCGGCTTGGTGATGTCAAACACGACGATGGCAGCCTGAGCGCCACGGTAGTACATCGGAGCCAGGCTGTGGTATCGCTCTTGTCCTGCCGTGTCCCAGATCTCAAACTTCACTGTGGTATCGTCCAGACACACGGACTGAGCCAGGAAAGCAGCTGGACGCAGAGGGGGGGGCAAAGTTACCAGGTGTTCATAAAACCTACACACATTTTAACCTACATTCACTCTCACACACACTCCCCCGTCTTCACCTCCTATGGTTGTCTCCTGAAACTCGTCGAACTGGCCCTTGACGAAGCGCAGCACCAGGCTGGACTTGCCCACGGCCATGTCACCCAGCAGCACCAGCTTGAACTGGCAGATCTTGGTCTGTGGTAGTGTGCCGTTGGAGCGGCCTCCACTCCCTCTGGAGCTCATCCCGGCCCACGTAGGAGACGGCAGGGGGGCTGGGCCTCCTCCCAGGAGTGGATATCGGGGCTTCTGGGATGTCAGCCACTTGCACCGACTTCCAAACGGAGCACAGGTGAGTCTCGCTGCTGGTGTCTGGACCTCTCTCCGCTCTGTGTTTGGCCTGAGTGGAGAGGTGGTGCAAGATTACATCATGCCTTACCTACACGTGCACTTCACTGTCTTCCTCCAGTGCACCCATAAAGTCTCATGACAAGGGTTTCATAAGGAAGGGTGGAGATGCCTGGCATGAACACAGAAGAAGTGTGCGTGTCTGCTCTTGCGTGCTCCTGAATCAGAGCCATGTTTATCATGCAGTGAAACCTGAGCCTTCACGGGGATGCTGCGCCTGTCAGACATCCACCACTGCAGCAAATCAGCCATTTGAAACAACCCTGCACGGTATATTGTGCAGTGTCTGAGCACAGGGCAGCTGGCAGAGGTTTCTCCCACCCTGAATGTTATCAGATCTCCAGCTCTTATCTTGCGTTGTGTGCTAACGGGACACCGCACCGACCAGCCAGGTCGGACGAGACGAAACTGAATTAAAGCTTTATATTTCGACGCCCACTTCATCATAACCACACCAGCTGCTCGTGTGAATAACACGTGAGCACTGAGAGGCTGAATATAAAACACACTTACCGTTTATTCTGTCGTTTCAGCAGTGCGGGAATCGCAGGCTTCTCTGTTGACAATCAGCTGCTGAGAGAAAATGTGAACGCTTCCTGTAAATCGACGCATGCGCAGTGAGTGCCGCATTGTCAACACCGAGGAGAAGACCCGCATTACCCCACAGCCCCTCCAGTCACTGTTCACGTGTTCACAGTCTCCACGTCCGACTAAATGTGCTAATGTTGTAGCCGAAGACTGCACAATTAGTATTTACAACGACAAGTATGAGTGATTAATACCACCGAAGTTTATTATCCCTTTACTCACGAATATTACCCGTAAAGTATGAATAATCTGAATGGGCTTTTGAACTACTGTAGTTGTGGCCTCCAGGCCGCAGGGGGGCGCACGGACGCAGATAGAAAGGTAGTCGGAAGTCTGTACCACATGCAGGATGTTTGAAATGTTTTGATCACTGGAGGACTCGGAAACCTTCCTATCAATAACAATCAATAATAATAAATAATATATACACTGTAGTATGTGTGTTGGAGTTTACCTGCCGACATTATGCCAACGACAAACCGGAAGAAGCAGAAGCAGGGCAGCGACACGGCGGTAAGTCTTTTGTAACACTACAATACAATACAGAGGGGGATACCTACATTTATTTTACTTTACAAATGAAGATTACACACAAAAACACGATGACCTTATTAAACACGAGGCTTTGTTAGAAAGGAAATACCCAGCAGTGTATGAAACACTTGAAATGTCTTTAAGCAACAGTACAAGGCTACTTACACATTAATACATGTTTGTATAATAGTACAACACTTTCAATGCAGGATTTATAGTTGTAATTTCTTCTTTTTAGTGTGATTTTATGTGTTCCCTGTGTTTTTGTGTCGCAGGTACAGGGAACCAACGACAGCAGTGTGGTGAGCAAGGTGTCTGCTGCAGCGCAGGGCTACTTCCAGGATGTCTTCCTCCAACACTTTGTGTGCAAGGTGTCCAGGAGAGCCCCGCTCATCAACAGGTCAGCAGGGAGCTCCACGTCATGTGTGCAGCATCATGCAGGGTTAAAGTGTTCAGGCGTCACGTCTTGTATCATGAGATGACACAAAGCAGGGCTGAAGTTAGGTAAATGATGAACTACCTGGTCATTTATATGTATTCTGCAAGGTAATAAACATAATGACAGACTAAACAGCAATGAAATCTATCAAATATCCACAACATGACTCCAGATTATATACAGCATGTAATAATAAACATTAAATAAAGGGCCTGGTCATGTTTCAGGGGTTATTATGTGCGCTGGAGAGCAGTGGACCACTGTGTGAGGAGCTTCCTGCACATCACTGAAGACTGCCCCAAGAGACAGGCAGGTTAACAGCCTGTTGTGCAGCACTATTCTGCAGAGAACATTTGCTTTATGACTGGTTGTGTGTTTTATATCCCCCTCATGTGTTACCTGTCACCTGCTTCTCCACAGATCCTGTCGCTGGGTGCAGGTTTTGACTCGACGTATTTCCGCCTGCGTGCAGATGAAGCACTCGACAGGGCTGTTGTGTTTGAGGTCGATTTTCCTGAAGTCGCCCGGCGCAAAGCTGCCCTGATCACTTCTAATGATACACTGCGGGGGATGATGGAGTCCCACGCACCTTCTCTTACAGGTGTGTTCACTGAAGTCTGCACACGTCATGTAAGTTGGTAGGTTTCATAATCGCACGTCTGCCTGTGTCTTCAGGACCTCTGTATGTGTCCAGTGGTCAGTACCGTCTGCTGGGGCTGGATGTTAGAGAGGAGGCCCGGGTGGAGGAGGCTCTGGGTGCGGCTGGTCTGGACTGGGCTGCCCCCACCCTTATTCTCTCTGAAGTGGTGCTTACCTACATGGAAACACAGTGGTAAGAGCTGCAGTGTGGTGTGTTCAGGGGCCCGTAGCAGCCTTTTTGTGTACAAAATATACAAGCTAGAAATCATGTACTGTTTTTTTAATTATCTTAGATTAGCTTCAATAATTACATCATCACAATATCTAGAAACACAAGCACCAGTGTGTGTGTCTGTGTGTGTGTGTGTGTGTGTGTGTGTGTGTGTGTGTGTGTGTGCGTGTGTCTGTGTGTGTCTGTACTGGTTATATGTTGTGTGTGTGTGTGTGTACTGGTTATATGTTGTGTGTGGGTGTGTGTGTCGTGTATCTGTGTTTGGTGTGTGTGTGTGTGTGTGTGTGTGTGTGTGTGTGTGTGTGTGTACTGGTTATATGTTGTGTGTGTGTGTGTGTGTGTGTGTGTGTG
>JAVQJD010095422.1:0-12232 GCA_036023655.1 Nannoperca australis | reverse complement strand
TCTTTCAGGCGGTCTCGGTCCAGTCGTTTCGTTTGCACTGGAGGTCCGTTGACGGCTTTCGCAGCAGCCCAAACGAACAGAACCAAACGGGAGAATGTGAAAGGGCTCAGTATTTCACCCCTCCAGCCCGTCCTCCTCAGAGATCACTGCCCTTTTGTTTCTTCTGCGGAGTTAAAACAGAAGGCTTTGAGCCACACGAATCCTGTCGTAGTAAACAAACACACACACACACACACACACACACACACACGCACGCGCATGTACACAAATCCCCAAACCACAGTCAATGGAAAATGGGCCTTTTGAAAGCAGAATTCCTCATGACTCAGAAGATAAGGATGCATGTTAGGATGAACCAATTAGTTCAGGATGGTCGCCCCCTCCGGCCCAGGAGACCACTACAGACACTCGTGGGCCCAGGCAGAGAGCCTGCTGCTGGGCCACATCACACAGCACGAGCCCCTGCGGTCTGTCCCAGGCACGGCGACCTTCTGTTGTTCCACTGTGGCGTTTCTGGTGGTCACCGTATTGATGTTTTCGCTCAGAATAATGCTCCCTCCTTTCTCCGTCTTGTTTGTGTTTTTGTGCCCGTTTTTTATTTCGGGCTGATCTCTGTGTGTGTCCATGAGCGTCTTTTAAGAAAGTTGTGGCTGCTTTCTCTTTCATGAGGAAAGTTAAAAGAAAAAAAGACTTGAGGGGAGGAGGGGGAGAATCTGTTATAGACTCCATGTGTGGAACCCTACAGTGTTTGTCCATCACCACAGAGGTCCTGTAGTTTGGAGGATCGGAGATTAAAGCCGACACACTTCTAGTCTTCAGCCGCCTGGTGACCTTCTGGCGCGCCAATAAAGCTCTGCATCTTTTGAATAAAAGCTTTGTGCTCCTTCCTGCATCCTGACAGTCAGCGTTACGGTGATGCCGCGTTGACAGGAGTTATTGTATGTCACATGTCGCACAGGGTATTTTTGAAAAACAGCCCTCTCTGGATTATATAGTGCTTGTTTTTCCACTGGTTTTGTGCAATGCAAACCCAGTGTCCGGGTTTCAAAATTAGCCGAGGTTACGTATTATATTATTATATTTCTTTGTTTCATGTGTAATTATGGCAGAATGACAGATGTAGTTTGACATTTGAGGCAATATGCTTATTGTATCTTGCTGAGAACGTGAATACCATGCTCAAGTCTTTACGCTAAATATAAAGGTACAGCCACGAGGGAGTTAGCGTAGCTTAGCATAAAGACTGGAAACGGGGGGAAATGACTAGCCTGGGTTTGTTAAAGATCACTGTTCAACATGCTATATCTTTTGTTTAATCGTACAAAAACCAAAGTGTAAGAAGGGTGCGTTTTGGTTTTAGGAGGAATTATGTTCCAGACTAACATGAGTAGCAAATATGCTGTAAGAGGCATAGATACATTAACTTCTTGTCATATCTACAAGCTTTTAAGTAAGTAAGTAAAAAATTTAAAGAATGCTTAATTGACTGCATTTACATAGAGCCTTTCAGTTACCGCTCAAGGACACTTAAACATGTAAACAACAGGAGCCAACATAAAAAAAAAAATATTTCAAAATCAATCAACTTTACGGTACTGTTTATTTGTATTGTTTATTGATTGGCAGAGCTATTAATTGCTGTCCCCTGTTTCCTGCACAGGTAAGAAATAAGACTGCTGCGTTGATGGGGGGGCCTTTCCTCGGCAGACGTCTGTCAAGCTGCCTCCAGACTGAGTTGGAGCACTTAAACCTTTTGCTGCGCTTTGATAAAGGCTCAACTTTGTGACCGCAGTGGACTTAATCCATCGTGGAAGAAGCCTGCACTTGAATAGGTTTGAAAACGGTCAAAGTAATGACATAAATGAGTAAATAGTGAACATTTCATTGCCAAGAAGATTGTGGTGTTTCATTCCGGTCGGTGGAGAAAATGCTGGAGAGGCTGTTTTTATTCAGCTGGTGAAAATGTAGTGCAAAGTGAATAATAAAGATTGTTGTGTAATCCATGTCCTCGTCCCGTTTGTTCAAAGGCCAAGAACAAACTTTTTTTAGCCATTTGTTTTATGGCTTAACAGGTTCAGAAGGAGTGTACTCTATTAAATGGTCAAAAGCTTTAAAAAAATAAAAACTGCAGTAATGGCAGCGTGTGAACATTGGGCTCCAGAATAAATACACCAGTAAACACAAGAGAACGCAACTAGCCTTAGCGAAAGCTAAATCTAAACGTACTTTTTATCTGTAACTGAAAAATATCAGTTTTGAAGAACCAACGTCGTTTGTTATTCAAGATAACTAAATAGGTTAGTAGCTAAATCCTGTCATGATGGGCAACAAAACGCAGCTAACCTGCTAAAGCTAACTAGCTGAAAGATCACATTTTGTTTGTAGATAAGGCATTTTCCAAAGGTAGAGTGCTTTATCTGCATTTTATAGGTGTTACTGTGCTCTGCCTTTGTAGGGTAAGTTAGTATAACTACAGTATATCTGGAAAAAAAACTTTCACAGATGGGATGGGATGTATTTGCAGTTGGAGACAAGTGGAGCCTTATCTGTATCTGTGTGAGTTTGTAAGTTAGTGAACGGCGGCGTTGAAGAGCAGCTCAACATTTTTCAGGTGCCTTCCTGGTCCTTGGCCTTTGACCCAGCAGTTAAGACCTCATGATACACAAATTCCTGCCGCCTGTGACGGCTTATCTGACCGTCCAGCTGTGAAGGTAAACGAGCAGCATGCGGCCGTTTCTTCACATGTTGCCGCGTTCCTCAGCTTCCCCTCCACCTGCGCCCTCATTCACTCTTTAAGCTGCAGGACCAACTTAAAAAAGAGGCCGAACACAGAGGGAAGCAGCACTGTGTGTGTGTGTGTGTGTGTGTGTGTGTGTTTTGTAGGAGTATGAGGGCGGAGTACATTCTTGTCTCTCTCTCACACACACTACACACTCTCTGTCTCCCTCTTATAAATGAATTACTTCCAACTGCCCACGGAGTCTTTGATGCCAAATAAAGCGATGGACACTTAAAGTAGAGAGGCCAATTATGGAGTTTGTGTTGGTTGCAGTTCAACTTCCCTCTTTACTTCATTCTTAAATTCTGCCTCACAACACTTAAATGTGAAACGGCCGTGCCCGGACAGGTCAGAAACAGCTCAGTACTTTTGTTCCATGATTTATTTAGAGTCAAACTATTCAAAAGTCTCATCATATTACAACATAATGAAAAGCTGTGGTGTCAGCACGTCGGTTTAGCTGCAGCCCCGCCGCTTTGCTACAACAGCGGCTCCTGGTGGCAGCTGTAGCAATGACAAGTGCTTCCTCAGGACCACAGAGAAACAATTTTGTATTTTGTGAACCATCAGTTGAGGAGCTTCCATGTTTCAGCTGACCATGAAGACCTTACTTTGATTGGCATTTCTGTATGTCCATGTTCCACGTTCACACAACTAGTGACATTACTACCTATAGTTTTGCACAGAAGCTATGAAGAGAGATAAATCACTCTGTTTCTGCGTGTTGGTTAATGAATAGTTGAAGATTGGATAAGGCTCTTTGCTCAATGCTTAGGTGATCACTTTGACGTGTGTTCAGAGTTTAAGTGTGGGACTTGACAGCTGATAGAGGTGCAGGCTGATGGCTGTGGATGGAAAATGCATCATGTTGCTTTATAATATTTCAGTGTCTTTTTATTTTCCCTCGCAGCTGATGAATAACACTTATTAAATCTAAATGATTGCACTGATGTGACACTAGCATATATCTAGTAGTGTCTGGTATATTTTAATGGTAAACAGCACGATTCATCAGGCTAACAGGTTACTTATATCCAGAATAAGGCGGCCTCTTAGCCACAGTTTGTGCCTCTCGTGCATTATCACTATGTCCGAGTCACAAAGCTGAACTATCGAGGCCCACAAGGGACACAGGAAATGAATAGATATATGAATAAATAAGTGATTATGATTCAATAAAAATCTATCAAATTTTGATTTCTTTATATATTTATTTCTGAACATCTAGTTATATATTTCCACATATTTAGAGCTTGCAGTTTCATTAGTCATGGACCACGTCACGTGACTTCAGAACATGTCGCCTTTTTGACATGACTCCGATGCAGCTGTACACTTTTAGATGAATCAGTGCACACAGAGGCTGTCGCACACCTGCAGGTGGAGACAGAGACCTGAGGACAGAAGACAGCTCAGCGAGGCTGCTGGTGAACAAGAGGGGGACTTCCATTCATTTCCACACAATATTAAAGGAAATTGTCACACAGATTGCTGCATGGTAACGCAGTCAGTCTGTACTTACAACTTCATCACTATGTGACAGTAATGTAACAACAATAAAAGCAGACGCTGAGTGTGTTGGATGTCAAATTTAATCTTTATACTGCACCGAAAATACACTAAAAACTGGTTGGATTGAAAAAAGGGCCCAAAGTGTTCAAGTTAAAATTTAATATTAAATTAAAATGTAATAATAAAAAGTATTATTTGAGTATTTATTATTATTTGAGTATTGAGTACTATTATATTTAAAATGCCCTTTTTAAAATTGTTTTTATTTTACAATGGCATTATTGACACATTATATTTCACGTCACATTTTATTTAATGAGTTTGAATTATTTCACAAATTTTTTGTTAATTTATATATTTTACACACTGTATGTGATGTGATTATTTATTTCACAATGTATAAAATATGTGTTCATGTAATATTGAACACTTTGGGACTCCATAGCTGAGAGGCCTGCTTGTGTTGGTCACAGAGGGGGGATTCAAATGGTATCCTGTTCCTTTAGTGTGTGGAGATAATAGAATGGTGATATCCTCCAGCAACAACAAAGTGGTGATGAAAACAGGAAAGAGTGTGGTGAGAGAAAAGTGTGATTTACAGACCATAAAACTTTAAAATTCAGATGTAACATCCCTCTGGTCTTGACATTACAGGGTCAGTTATCTCACCTCATTCCCACAGACTCTGTAATGTGTCTGCATGCCCCGACTCCACGCCCAACCACATGCACACGTCCCTCCAACACTCATGCGGTGATGGCCCAACCCTAAATAACTTCCATTCTGGTCCGGCTGACCGGCAGCACCCCCTCCTCACGGCACAGGGAGGGACAGCGAGGGAGGAGAAAGTGCGACAGGAAGAGTGCGTGACAGAGAGAAGATGGGAGCTGACATTTGAACAGAGCTGATGGTGTCTTTGACTCACGTGGCCACAGAAAGAGATACAGACACAAACATATCTGGATTATTGATCCAAGAAGACTCAGCGGGAGATCTTTGAGTCTGGACCGGACCGTTTCAGCTGAAGGGTTTGGCTGGACCAGGTTCTGCAAGCAGCCATTTCTCAGAGGACTCGACTCGACTGACAACTGCTGGATAGAATAACTTACTTTGTCAAAACACAACTGCAGCCGGGTGGGAATTTCAACCCATCTTTCCTGCTTTGCTGGGTTCTCAGTACTGAGTCTGGACATTTGTGAATGATGAGTCAGTGAGAAAGGTGAGTGTGTTTTCCTGCCTGGCCAGTTGGAGCTCCCACAGAAGATCTTAAAGGGACATTTCCTGCATATTTGTCATACTTAATGAATAAACACAGAAATAAAGTCCCCACCAAGTCTGAAAAGGCAGCAGAAAGAGGGGAGCAGGGGTGGCGACAAAGTAATGCAGCCAAAACCCCAGAGCCCGCCCACCTCGCACAAGGCAGCAACAGCGCTTTAAAACACCTGAGCATCGATACATCCTGCCACGTGTCCATCGAGGACGCTGGACGTTTCAGCGTTGTTTGAGGAGAAAAGCAGAGAGACATTACCTTGTCATTAAAGATGTTTGGTGGCAGCAGACCAGTAGTGCTGACCAGCAACTGAACAGTGTTGTGACTTCATCTGAAGGGGTGAAAACCAACAGTGAATAAAGACAGATCGACACCATCAAGACGCTGGGATGAGAAAGACTCTCCAGATGTCACAATCTCATCTTTTGCACTAAGATGCTCCTTAGTTTTTCTGGGACTTGCTTGGACTTGATCTAAAACTTAGAACTTTGAACTTCTCAGTCTTTAAGCTCCACATCATCCTCTTTTGTGCAACTACTGGACATCTCAAAGATCTCACTGTAGGATATTTATTTCTTGGCTTCTCATACGTTCGCCCAGTTATGGATTCACCGGGCGGTCCATACCTCAACAAGAGGGCCCTCTGCTCACCTCTGGGTGCTGCCCGCCTCTGCCAGTTAGCTATGGGCTGTGCTGTGATTGCCATGGTGACCCACAGTGCCGGCTTCAGCGGTTCACATGGTGTGTTCTGCATGGCGGCGTGGTGCTTCTGCTTCGCCGTGTCGGTTGTGGTGTTTTTCCTGGACGCTACTCGTCTCTACAGCTGCCTGCCCATATCCTGGGACAACCTCACGGTCACCTGTGCTGCTTTCGCGACGCTCATGTAAGTCACGTGTTCGGGTGCAAAGGTGATTATGTTCATATATGATGGCTGTGCTTCCACAATTATGACTTCAAACGGTGTTACACACAGTACCAGTAATGACTGTCATTACGACTTCCTGCCTACATATAAACAGCTGTTATCCACTGATTGAAGGGCTGAAAGGTCAGACAAAGCTAGTAAGTGGACCTTGAGTTTAAATCATTGTGTTACACATAACTTGTGCTACAAAATGTCAGTTAGTATCTGTATTCACTTTAATTGAATTGAATTTATATAGCACCATATCAAAACAAAGTTATCTCAGGGCACTTTTTCGTGTAGAGCAGGTCGAGACCAACTTATATTTACAAAGATCCAACATTTCCACCATGAGGAAGCACCAGGCGACAAGTCACCCCACTATGACACTCCAGAGCCTCTTTATTTACCTGGTTTTAATCTTCACTGGTTTTTCTTTCTTCTCCTGCAGGTATGTGACAGCCTCGGTGGTCTACCCGCTCTTCTTTGTCCGATCTGAGTGCCCCTACGCCGGCTGCGATGTGCGAAACTTCCGCATTGCTGTGACCGTCTGCTCCATCCTGGGAACTCTGGCCTACGGGGCTGAAGTGGCCCTGTGTCGGGCCAGGCCAGGCCAGACTGTGGTGGGCTACATGACCACAGCCTCTGGCCTCCTCAAAGTCGTTCAGGGCTTCGTGGCCTGCATCATCTTTGGAGCACTGGCCAACGGGAGCGAGTATTCCCGACATGCCGCCACAATCTACTGCGTTGTGGTCTACGCTTTCTGCTTTGCCCTGACCGCGCTGGTGGTCGTAATGACTGTGGGTGGACGGACCAAGGCTGTGCGCTGCATGTCTTTTGACCGCTTTGTGGTGGTGTGCACCCTCCTGGAAGTCCTGCTCTACCTGAGTGCATCAGTGGTGTGGCCGGTGTTCTGCTTTGACACAAAATACGGCTCTCCGTGGAGGCCGTCGTCGTGCCCTCGGGGGAAGTGTCCGTGGGACAGCAAGGTGGTGGTGGCGGTGTTCTCCTTCGTCAACTTTGCGCTGTATGTGGCGGACCTGATCTACTCCCAGAGGATACGATTTGTCTCCTCACACGTGCACTCTAACTCACGAGTGTAGCACCACATTTCACATCACCGGCCTAACAGGTTTAAGTTATTAATCCGCTTCACTGTTTATGATTTGGTTCGTGCATTTATTTCACATGTAAAGAGAAAGATGGACATGCCTAGGACGTCACTGGCGCTGCACATGGTCTGCTGCTGAATCACCCAGACACCCCAAAGTCAATGTGAAAGCAGTGTGGAATGTGAACAAGGAATTTTACCGCTACGTCCCCTCCACCACACCCCACGGAGGTGACACCCCGTCTCTTTAACTCACCCCTTCTGCCCTCTGAGAGATTTTTGGAAAGCAGCCAGCCTCGCCCGAGCAGCCGGGGCCCACTGTAATGTCCTGGGAAATCCTCATAAAACCTGCGGCTCAACACAAACCTGCTTGCTGCTTGTGTTTCTGTTCAAATAATACACACAAGTCTTATAAGAATATTAATAGTAAATCTGGCATTGGCATCCGTGGCATCCCTGTCATCTGCAAGCCCCGCGCCAGCAATTGACGGACACTACCCGGGCAGCCCAAAATAAACACGAGCTGTCTGCCCTCATATTGAAGCCGTGAGACAGCTTTTATAAGAGGCCGTTGTCTTCAAAAACCTCGCTATGAAATGCTTCCTTCAGCCTTTGATAAATAAATGTCATCCAGCTCCACTGCAGAGTTTGAGCTGCCACGTTTGAAGCGCACAATCTTCACAATTGCAGAGTTTGAACACGGTCAGTGTGACTGAGGAAATGTTTGCTCGCACACTAAATGTGTGACATGTACTTGATGTGATGAAATGATGAATGAAAGATGTGGTTTTTGTACACATTAAGACACTGGGATTTCACACTCAAATAAACTTGAGGATTTTCACCAACTCTGCAGTTCCCCTCAGCTTTACCAAGCATTTTAGCACCTTTCAGCTCACTGTTTTGGTTACTGCTGCTGTTAGGGTTCACTCTCAACTGTTTGCTAACAAGCTTGTTCAAGTTCAAGTATCGGTTAATGCAGTTTGAAATATAACAATACAAACATATAAAATAATCTTACATGATAAAATAATAACAGTTTGCCACTTTTGTCATCTCGGACCTCTGTGTCATCACATAAATGAAATTACCGCATAATCTGGTCATGTTGAAACATTTTCAAGAAGATATGCAACACAACTAAGACTTCCTTGTCTAGATTGTGTCTTTAAAAAAGTGAACTAAGGCTGTGTGAGTTGTATTCAAATTTTGGATCCCTTAAGTGTGAGGGTGTAATATTCATTCAGCACGTGTTGTTCAGGTGGTGTTACCGCTCCATCCTCTCAGTTTAATATGCAGCTGTGTAATCCACTTCTCAAGTGATCTTTAGTGGAGTACAAAAAAAAGACAATTCATTTATTTATAATATGTCTTCTGTTTGCTTCCCTCCTCTGCTCCTACCCTTTTCATTTCATCCTTGGCATCATCTGCATCACTTCGCTCATCACATCGTTTTTATGTCAATCTGAGTTCATAACCCAACAGATCTTCACACACGATCTTTGACCAGTCCTGACGGTGTGAATGTACAGCCCACTATCCCTGCACACTCTGGGGGTAGAGGAGGAGAGACAGAGGCCTCCCTGTCGGCGCCTTTATCTTCGGATTCTACAGGAAATAAAACGGAAGAAGACATTTGTCTGCCACAACTGAGCCGTACCCGTCTCTCCTTGTCCTCCTCCTTTTCTCTTGGTCACTCTCTCCTCTGTCTCTCCAGATTTTCACCCTCCCTCCCTCCATTTTCTCTCTCATACATCAACATACGAGTCACCTCCTCCTCTTCCTCCTTCTCTCCATCCATTACTCCTCTCTGACTTGGTCACCTCAGTGAATCTCATCTCTCTAATCCAGGATCAAAGTATTCCCCTGTCACATCTCCGAGTGCTATGGATGTATTATATTAAGTCCTTGAGATGCCACTGTGCCGCAGCATACGTAAAGCAAGACTGTCTTGGTGCTCAGCGGCAAATCCAACACCAGTTGGCTGCTCTCGCATCCAAATCTTTCTAAGTCCAAAGAAAACGCCACTGCGTCTCTTACAGATTTGCTGTGTTAGACATTGTGCCAAATTATGTAAATTAGTAAGTAAATACAAGTGTACAACATAGAAAGAGCAGATGAATGGTGGATTATAAGTGGATTTATGTAAACTGGTGGTTTTGCAGCAGTAAATAGCTTTGTTGAGCTAACATTTTTATTTTGCGTGTGTGTGTTGCTTTCAAAAGCATTTTCATCCTCTGGTAAACCCTGCCGAATTATTTCCATCGACAGGCCCTCTGGAAGCAGCACTTGCACTCTTACTCTGACTCCAGTTTCCAAAGTGGGATACAACATCAGTGGAAGATGACAGATCTCAGAGAAAGCTACGGCTGAAAATACCGGACAGTGTTGCCACAGAGCAATCTGTAGCCGCGTCCTGCCTGCTCCTCTGCAGAGCCCCATTTAGCAGCTGTTCCATGTTTGGTACTCATTTTACTTCTCTCTCCCCGCGGGGCCTCTGTCTTAAACATAGCTGTGTTTCCACACACACACACACACACACACACACACACACACACACAGCCACCGGTGCATGAACTCTTCTGACAGAGATGAGCTGCGACAGGTGTCCATCATAACCGTCCCTTCCTGAATGTCCAGCCGGGGGGACGTGGAGGGACAGCGGACTGCTGGCTCGCTGTCGTGACTAATGTCTGGTGGTGCGTCGTTCAAACCTATTTGTTGCAATAATTCCTGATTCCACAACTTTAAACTATGTTCATATTATTATCCGTTTAAGTAAAACAAGCTGTAGACCTTGGAGGGAGTTCACACAACACATCAGTTTTTATTAGACAATTTTAGATGACAAAATATTGCCTATTTTGATGTTGTCAGACATTGTTGGCAGGTAACACAACCTTATTCAGTGATTGCAATATTGCAAGAATAAAGGACTATAACAAGAAGCAAAAATAGTATATGATGCACTTCTAAAAGCGTGCAGGGTTTCTGTTTCCCCAAAACTGAAAGAAAATGTGTAACCTCCCAGTCACACATGGTTGAGAGAGTTGGCTTATGACTCTCTCAGCCATGTGTGATACTGTGTGGGTTATCTGACCAAAAAATATCTTAAAATCTTTAAGAAATGAAAGTAAGCTTTACTGGATCATGCTAAGCACTGAAACCTTTTCTGTGACCCTATGATACATTAAAATAGTATATCTTTTGTCATTAATAGGTATTTTACTCTTTTTGTATATTGGTTAAAAGTCTATGGTCAGCATTGCTATGTTTTGGGAAAACTAAACAATGTTAAATAGATTTCTAAAACAAAAATGTAAAGTAATTTCTAATGTTTTGTGTAACACAGCCCCCCCCCACATTCACAAAGTACAGAGACGACCAGCTTGGCAACTATTTAGCACTCAGTCACCAGTGAAGCAGCAAAAAAGCCAAACAGTTTGCCCTCTTCAACCTCCTGACTGCCCCGACACCTTCATCAACAAAGAAAATCTGTTATCTAATTGGGTGATATCATTCTCACTCTCTGCTCGATACTTGCTGGGCTGAGAAATACAGAAGAAACGTATATTGTACAGCTTCCATTCGCCACATGTTCTTCTGGGAGTTTCATTCTGACTTGGCCGTGAGATTTCGCGATGTTCTGTGGGGAAATCCTTTATCAGTTTTGGGGTTTTCCATGAAAGCGAAAGCTGACATTACACTGGATGCTTTAACTTCTCTGCTGTCACGTCTTTTGTGTTCGTGCGTATTTCATCCTCGTCTCTGTCTCATTCTTGTCACTCATTCTTGTCTCAGGCTGCAGGAGGGAGACGTGCGCACACTTGGGAAAGATTTCCTGTCTGTCTGTGATATTAAATGTGCACATCTTGTCTCACTCAACAAAGCTGCCTTCTCCCTCTCTCTTGCATTTTCTCAATCCCGCTGTCTCGTTCTTACATCGTCAAACACACGCACGCACGCACCAATACGCATACACACCTCTGGGCCCTAATCACTGCAAGCAACAAATTGTTGTGAACGCTTCACCCAGATCTGCTTGCCACTGCGTGCTGAAAAGAAAAAAAAAAAACAGATTTGTGCACTGTGGTATTTTTAATAAATCTCTTGGGGTTTTGTCAAAAAAAGAAAGACCGAATGAGTGTTGTCACGCCTCAGCACACATGCCGAGTCTGAGAGATAGATAGTACAGAGGCAGGCAGTGGCAAATTGACTTTGTGTGTGTGTGTCTGACTGAGAGGCAGAGTTGCAGGGAGACATCGCTGAGACATAGCTTGTTTGAGATTAGGTTCGGAACAGAACATTTTTGTTGGTAATTATTCTGCAAACTGATGCAACGAGGGGAAGGGGGCACTGTGCCGTACCCCCTCATACACTACTCCATCTGTTATTGTACTCTTAGTTTCACATCAGAAGGGACTGAATCATCATATTGTTCCCTAATTCCCTAAAATGTTCTGTTGTATTCTGCGACAGATCATACGCACTGGGCGAGAAAATCTGACACCCTCTACCTCATAACCTCTTCTTCTGATGATATTTGACAAATCATAAGAATAAACTACTGAGGACACTGACGTCATGTCCTCTGTGTTGTTTGGGGGAATTCAGGAAGTTTATAGAGTTTATATTTTGCATTTACTCACAAAGAAA
>JAVQJD010095421.1:0-27127 GCA_036023655.1 Nannoperca australis | reverse complement strand
ATAGATAGATAGATAGATAGATAGATAGATAGATAGATAGATAGATAGATAGATAGATAGATAGATAGATAGATAGATAGATAGATAGATAGATCTTGAGGGAAATTTCAGAATTTCCTCAGGATCAAGTAGTCCAAACAATGCAGTTGATTAAAAGGAAAATTGAAATACAAGGTCCCTTCCCATGACATGTCTCTGTCAGGGCTGTTTGAGCATCTTGATGTAGCATGACGCAAAACATCTGGTTCCTCTTTAGCTGCATGGGGGCGCCTGGTTAAGCCTCCCCTGCAGGCCAGGCCATTCGCTTCACAGGGAGGACACAGGGGAGGGGGGAAAGGAAGGGAGAGGGCAGACAGAGGAGTTTTATTAAAGAACAGAGAGATGGAAGGTGTAAGAGAAGGGTCACAGTCTTGACGTGCTGAATTGGTAATCCTGGAGTTTGTTAAAGTTTGGATTTTGGTGATATCTTTTGCACTGTACGTCCCAGAGATCACTTTAGAATGAGATGTTCATGTAGGCTGCATCTGCTAACGGTAACAATCCAGTTGGTCCTATTGTTGAATCTCTTAAGTGTTACGTACAACAGGCAGACACTGACCATGGGCTCTTCCTGGTATAAGGCTCACATAGAGCTGTGTAATATATATTTAGTTATAAGTAGGCCAGAGTTCTTGTTGTATCGTCATCTTTCCGACATCAGAATTCGTGGGTTTTTTACTTTCTGAGACCGAAAATTGGACAAGACGTGGTATGACAGAGGATGTCTCTTTTGAAAGATTCTAGACCATAGGTTCCCACATGTTTTAGTCTGTGACCCTTTATAGCCAAGCAATCCCTACTCCCGACCCCTTGTAACAAGTTGTTTAAGTCTCTGAACTGTGACCAGTTTAACCAAAGTGAGAGTGTCACTTGCAGAAGTGTTTTTTCTTTTTCTGTCCTATTTTTTTTAATCATATTTTGATCCCTCAGATTTATCTTGCAAACCCTTGACCCTTGACCCCTGTTCTGTATGAAAATATAGGTTACTACTTAATAACAATGTCAATATATGAACAACGTCATTTTTTTAATAAATAGGACACCTTGTTGGGGAAAGTAACACAATGCACGTTGTCCCAAGCTTGACAAAAGCTTTTGAAGAATGCATTCATATACAGAGAGTAGACAGTAAATGAAGCAGTAGAGAGACAGCAATATAGAGTGGGTAGATAGACAGGGTGTTTACAGGAAGAGAGTGATGGATAGGGAGGAAAATGAGAGGGTAGGGAGGCCCCGTGGCATGTACATAGAGAGATGAAGAGTGGGAAGGAGGGCAGGAGACTGCAGGGGAATGAAAGAGACGTTAGGTAGCATCAGGAAGCAGAAGGTTGGTGGTGGTGGTGGTGGGGTGTTCACTATAGAGATAAGAAAGAAGGGACGGGTTTCGAGGTTAATGACAGGTCGTGTAACACCAGAAACATTCTCCAGTCTTCTCACGCTTTTCACAAACCTTGAGATCACAGAAGAAGGGGCTGCTTACTATTTTTGGCCATTATGGTCAATGGATCTTATTGAGGCTATTGATCTCCAGCAAATCCCAGTTGAGTCACTGGTTGACTCTGTATGTATGTGTGTGTGTGGGTGTGTGTGTGTGTGTGTGTGTGAGTTTTCATCATTAACATTTACATTAACATTTTACTCATTTATGTTTAGAAGAATTCTTAAAGCACACACATAGTCGCTGTCTATATTTAGCACCACTTCTCGTTTAGACACTGTGTCCCACGCAGGTAAGCGCAGTGACTCAGATTTTGTCATGACGATGATGATGTCCGAGCTAACCTCTGAAAGTGGCTGGTTTCCTCCAAGCTCGTAATGTCAGATTCAATGAATGCATACTACCATTAAGAGTACAACCAAGGAAATACATGAGTACAGATATCGCACATATTGTAGTGGATTTCAAGGTTGTGTCTGTCGGGTCAGTAGGGATTAACAGCTGCTGTATCCATGGGTGTAGCCCCGTATATTCTTCATATTATTTTGCATTCTTTACACCCACCCCCTTCTATGGAAAGCCATCATCAGGATTAATAACTTGGTTTAGGCTCCTGTGGGGATAATCCCCTTTAATGCTTCAATAGCATTATCATTTTGAACTCAGATGGGGAACAGATTGTTCTGGAAGAAAGGTGTCTTATAATGACCCCAACACACCATAACCCCCCTAGTACCACTTCCTCCTCATTTTCTACCCATTTATCTTGTTTCATGCCCAGTCCAAGCCCTCCCCCCCCCCCTCCACACCTGTTGGGAGACATTTTCCCGGAGCTCTACCTAAACAATGACTTTCCCGAAGTCAGACATCTGAAAAAACAACTATCTGGCTGTTGGCCCCCTTCCTCAGTGAATTTATGGTGGCATGCCATTAAGGAAGTTAGGGCTTCTCTGTGAGGAGACTGAACGAGTTAGATGGTTACATGAATGTGAAAGTTCACCTCTAATGTATCAATATTACTTTAGTATTTGGCAGAACTAGACTAGAGAGTAATATTCTTAGTCATATTGAACCCAGTAGAGCAACTGAAACACATTTAGGAATTGTTTTGAATAGTTTTGTAGTTTAAATGTTTTCATTTTAGCTAATGGGCTTATTTTGAAGGGGGAACAATTGACACATTTAACTCTTTTAATGTCCATAAACCCACTGCTGGTAATTTGCTGATCTCCAGATGTGATGTGAGTTTGGTTACTTTCTTAAGCTGTGTAGTAGCACACAGCACTGCAAAAAACATATTCAGTCCACTTTGACCAGTTATATAATTTGTTATTGAGTCCTAAACATATTTTCTTTTTCAAGAGAAAGAAAGACAAATGAACAGCTGCACTGGGACTGAGTGAAATTGTCTCCCAAAAGTCAGAAATCTCATGGTTTGAAGAAAATAAGTGTAAATATTGCTTTTCAGGTGGGCTGAAGTGCAGTCATGTTGTCTTAGGTTTGAACGTGGGTTATGACCTTTGTGGCATGTCATGCTGTCACACTGTTATTTACTATCTCACAAATCAGAAATGCTTTAGAAAAATAAGACGGACGGTGTTGGTTGTGTTTGCCACTATCAGTGGTTTGTCTTGAAGCATGAGACAGGAGCCTTTTCCCTGCCAGAGGAGGTTTTTCATTGTTTTTCCTCATGTGAAGGAAAAGTTAAAATAGCATTTGATAACGCTTGAGGCCGGCTTGTGGGAACAACAAGCACAACAATATAACACCCTCCTGCTGTCTAGCACAGCACAAAGAAACATTTATCTCTCCAGATGGACTTTAAATACATTTTGAAAGGAGGTGAATAAAAAACAGGCTCCACCTGTGCCTCTGGGTATTTACAACAGCTTCAAGTTTAAAAGACGTGTTATTGTCTTCCCAGTTTGCACATGGCAAACTCACTGCTCCTTTTAGTGGGCATGAAAAATGTGCACAATAAGAGAAAGGCTTTATAGTCTGCCGCCCCAACTATGCTTATTGCTTCGTGCTGACACACACATACACACACATGCTTAAATGCTCCGATGCAAAACTAGAGCAGATACACAAATATAACGCATGCCCATGCACACATACATACATACACACATACATAGACACATGATAACTGTGCTAGGGTGTTTTCTTGCTATAAATACTCCTTGGGTAGAGCCTATCCCATTATAGACACGTGCCGCTTCCTCCCCCCACTGCCCCCTCCTAAACCCTCATATTGCATGAAAAGATATGAAACTCTTCACAGAACACACCATAAATACAAAATGTGGCGATCCACTTCACAGAGTCATGCCTTATGTTTGGCTTAAAGTGTTTAAACTTTTTTAGTGGCTTGTGAATTTGAAGAGCAAACAGTTTAACTGTGACTTTGAAAACGTTATTGCTTCAGAAGTACATTAAACATTGACAATGGCTGTGACAGAAAGAAGAATTGTTGCCTTGTAGCAGTGCTACATTGTAGAATAAAAGTTGTTTATACAACATTCATTTAAAAATGCTGTCCTTTTAAAACTGCAAAACAATCACTGCCATGTTTTCTCTATGATCAGTCATACAGGATGTTACATTTGCTGCTATTTCTCTTAAAGCAAACCTGAAACAATCAAACTTCCTGTCCAGAAAACTGATGGAGGCAGACATGTCATCACGAGCCTGGACAACAGACATTGCTGCATCCATTCATCTTTCATCTAACGCTTACAGGATGCTGCAATACTGTCTGGACAATAGACATCTACCATTTTAAAAATAGAAAATTAGAGAAAAATAGAGATAAATTACTGAAGGAGGAGAGACAGAAATTGGTGGCAAAAGATAAAGAAATGCTTGCATAGGAAACATTACTCACATGTGCTTGTTAACCCAAAAATGTGATATCCGTGTTCACATTCTGGAAATTGCTAATGCAGCGTTCAGTGACACCTTTGTGGTTTGTCCTTCTTCAACTTCTTAGTGGTTCAGCAGCAATATAGCTGTAGTTGAACCCTTGCCTGTTCACTCATTGACTGTCTACTTAGATAGGTGTGTCAGCTACATGTCTAAAAGCAATATGCTTATTGTATTTAATAAGGGAGATGGTCATTCAATTCTTAGACGTGTCAGTTCTGCATTACTCCCGGCTCCCTCCAACTTTTAATTGGCACAATCTGAGCTGAGATTTAGGGACCGTCGTCCTTCCTGCCATCTGGTCTCGGCTGCTTGCCCTGGAGAATAACACTTCCAACTAAAACTACTCTTTCTCTCTCTGTTTCTCTCAGGGGTCTGCGCAGGTGAGGTGAGGACAAGGACAAGATCTGTATCTGCCCCATCTGTCCATCAACAAACGAAGTGCCTCGGTGCCGGCCACCCTCAGGTCACCTCAACCACGACGGGCGCCAAACAATAAAAGTCTTGACCCATCGTCCCTCAGACAACCTACACAAAGCAAATATTTGAGGCCGTTATATCTAATTTCTCCAGGCAGCCTTCACTGAAAAGATCAACAGTGAAGGGTGTTGTTGGGAGACAGAAAGAAGAAAAAGTGGGGGAGGAAAAAGTAACCCTTTCAAAGTGCATCCTGCCTGCTATTTCTGCTGCGCTGTGGGTAGGCAGCGTCTCATTTGGGAGTGCTCTTGGCTGACAAAAAAAGGACTTCCCTCTGCCCTGCCTGCCTCTCCAAATGCCTGTGTAAATACTGGATAGAGATATCAATTTGTCTGGGTTCTAACATTGCCCAACAAAGAGACTGTAAGCTATCTATAGAAAACGTTACAGCAAACTTGGACTCTGTGGTTTCCTGAATTGCTACCTATCTATTACCTCAAAAGGAAGATTCAAGAACTGTGCGAACAGGAATGAGAGAGTTTGCCACAATTTTCTACACTTAGGAACACTCTTACTAGGTTCGACATTTTCACAGGGCCAAAAACTGCTGTCTGGGGGACACCAAAAGCTGTCAGTCATTTGAGGGCTACAGTTTTGATGTATTTCCCGGCTCAGTGAATCAACATGAAGCCCCTAACTCCAACTGGATCCCCCTCTCCTCTGAGGCTCCTCAACAAGGGTCCAGACTACCTGCGCAGGCAGATAGATGGTGGAGGCCACGGCCGCTCAATCAGCGCTGTGGAGAGGCTTGAGGCAGACAAAGCCAAATATGTTAAGAGCCAGCAGGTGATCAACACCAAACAGGAGCCTGTATTGGTGCCCTGTGCTACTCCACCACCGCAGCCCCGGCGTGCTGTTGCTATCCCCGGTAGCCTGACGCCTTATCTTCCCACATGCCGTTCATCCAACACACCCTTCTCTACGCTGTCTGGCTCCTTCACCTCAAGAGATGAAAATGAAAATGATGACTCCAGAAAGGAGAACAGACGGACTTCTGTTGATGTTGAGGCACTTAACATGAGCAATGTGAACAATGTTATGCCTCCCAACCCTAGGACCCCTGGAAATAACACCTTGGTAGCGCCACACAGTGCCCCTGTACTCAGAAGAAGCACAGGCAAACGCATGCTGAGGCCAGACTCCCTTGTCATTTACAGGCAGAAGAAAGAGTGCAAGAGCCCCAGTGGTGCAGCAGTGGGAGAGAACAATAACATGGAGCTGAAGAGCTACAGTTTTGTTCGCCGCCTCTTCCAGGGCTCCATGAGGGAGAAGAGTAACGGAGGACTCCAGAAGATGGTGATCGGTGAAGAGAAAGCACCATCACGGGATGGAGACTTCCGAATGTCTTGGACCAATGACAAAGACACTACAGATGGTGGACCAGGAAGCAGGAGGTCTAGTAAAACAGACCAAGAACGCAGCCCGGGCTCTATCACCACCCCTGGGTTTAGTTGTACGCTTGAACTGACTAAGAATGGATTTACAAATGGTACCAGTGATGGAGTTAACAATGGTACCGCCAATGGCAACCACCCAAGAAAGCATGATGATGAGAATGACCCATGGAAACGGGCATCACCACTACCAGCACCCAGAAGGCGGTTTGGGGACTTGCAGCGCTCCAAGTCAGACCTGCGTCTGTGCTGCTCAGTAGTATCAGAGCAGGAGCATTTCTTTGACTTCTGTGGGCTGGACATGGACATGATAGAGCGTCTGGGTCGAGACAATTTCCTCTCTGGTGCCAGCTCCATAGACACACTCTCATTGGCCCTCCGCAGTGTAGGTGGGGACGGCTGTGGCGGTTCAGAGCCCAGTGAGTTCTCACGGCACTCAGGCGACGGGCTGTTTCAAGAGGAGCTTTCTGAGCAGCTTCCCACTAGCGTGTCAATCATTGAGAGAAACGCTCGGGTCATCAAGTGGCTTTATGGGTGTAAGAACGCTGCTCAAGAGGGACCTAAAGAGTCTACTGTTTAATATAGTGACAAGGAACCACGTGCCGTGGAGTGCAGAGAGTCTGAAGGAACTAATCACCAAAATCACGTCCTCAAAAATGTGCTATTCGGAACTTGCCACTACAAACCACAAGTCAAAGCATTGAATCATTACAGAATTTCAAACATTCAGTATGGGCTGTCATTAGCTAGCAGCATTTCTGCAATGCATCATAGAAGGAAAAAAATAGGACCTGATTCTATTTTTGCAGCAATGCAGCTGGGACAAGAGGATGTTCTTTTAAATTTTAAATAAGTCATTGACAGTAAACCTTTTTGTTGACTTTTGTCTGCACATAGAGATTGCATTCCATGGCACATGATTACCTTTTGTCCCTTGCTCTCCTGGACTCCAAACAGACTATTTTTCAAATGAGAGGACAACAACTGCTACTAGTTATCTCCTGCCATATTGATGTATTGTATTTATAGATCCTATGGAAGTATTGTGTGGGTATAGACAGACCGTACTGGTGAATGGAAATGTTTCTCCCAGCAAAATGTTTTGGTATCTGTGTGTGTGGCTGTGTTTAAAAAGGATATTGCTGTCCCCTCCATTTGTAGCTTCTTTTAAGTTCAGAACCTGATTCAGGGTCAGAAAACAGATCTGAAATCAGTCCCTGTGACCCCTCACAAAGCACATAAGTGCATGTTAGTCATGACACAGTGGACACAGATTAATGTCCTTGACACCGACACTCTCCCCTAATGACTAAATTAAAACGGAAAACCACTAAGCTATGTTTTTTCTAAACTGGAAAACTGTTGTGTGAGTGTGAAGTGAACCACGAGTACCTCATTCAAATCTGTCCCAGTTTAGTTTGTGTGTTGCTTTTTTTTTTACTCCTTAAACGCAGGCGTTGGAACAAACATGCACGGCACCCCTGTGGGGTTATTAATGCACTGAACTGGACAGAAAGAGAGGAAATGAAAGATAGATATAGCTTTTACTCTGTACAGAGATTCATCTCATATAACGTTAAACACTGAGCTGGATTTAAAGTAGCACCTGCATCGTGGGAAAAAAAGAGGAGACCCATCGTTTTCATTTCATTTTCCAAACCCTAAAGAGGGTCAATTCTCACACGGTATACACTGTCCAATAATCACGTGTGACACAGTCATTGATTACCACAGCTAATGGTGCTCACAGCTGTAGAGCTAGAGAGTTGCAAAGATGATAAACAGGGAAAGATTCCTGTGAGAGCAAAACTGGACTTTTGCAAGCAAATATATAGCAGAATGAGAATTTAAATTGAAGACGAGAAGTAATGAAGTAAATGAAGAAAAGTTCATAAAATAAAATATTCACCTCCAAATGTAAAGTTGTCAAACCTTTGCTGAGAAATGTTTAGGCTGTCACTTTTACCATCTGGCAGTTTACAGACGTTTAACCTTCCCAGCTGGCTCAGTCAGCCTGTTTTCCATCAAAACAAGCAGGGGAGGCTGAAGCCGCCCTCCTTTCTCTGATAACCAGAGATCCTACCTCACTTCATCCATCCTTGATTCTCACTTTATCTCCATGAAAGGTCATTTCCATTGCTTGGCCTGGAGGATGCCACTGAAATATGAACTGGGGGTCTGCAGAGGCATGCAGAGGTTAGACTGAAAGGCACTCTGGGCAGAGTATTACTGAACCCAAGGGCACGTTATATTTGTACATGTGATAAATTAACACAAATACTTGCAGCTTTGATATGCTTTATTTTTCTGTATTTATCATCAGTATGGCACACTCCTGAACCCCCTTCAACCTGGACTTTTTTTTGGTTTTAAATCTCCTCGTTAAAAACCATTTGGTTGCATGTTTACAAAGTGGATCCGTAACATTCTGAATCTCTTTTTTTCATGTAATATATATAAGAGATTTAGTTTTTATTCCAAAGAGGTTTGTGTATGATGTACACAGAAAATAAAAAAAGAAAGAAAAATGTGTGTGAAGGTTATTTATTTTTGTCTTTGTTGTGTTTCTGGGTGATTTTAAGGTTAAAGTTACTTTTATTGTCTCCCAGAAGGGAAAACTGTCTGGGATTAAGTGAATTTCCACATCAAAACATGAACATTACAATAAAACACATTAAACAAGAACACGTGCAAACATTAGCCGGGGATAAAACAACCACGCACATTTTACACAATTGGTGTACAGCACAAATTGCAGTTATAAAGCTTTTCTGCATAAATAAATTAAATTCACTATTTAATGAAAATCCTGTGAATATTTCAGTAATATTTAATTAATAGTACATTAAATTAGAAAAGTCAATATAAAAACAAAAAGAAAAAGCTGCTACTGAGTTGTTCTCTAATCTTCTTAGAGGCTAATGGTCGACTGAGTCAGTGTTGTGACGCTGTCTCGCCCTTGACTCTTTGTTGCCTCTCTCTACCACATCACGTCTCATTTTTCACATTATCTCAAGTGGCTACGCGCTAATCCTTTCAGCATTCCCTGCATAGTATGCTCTTGAGTGAGTTGCGGCAGGTTGTGTTTATAGACAAGGAGGCCTCTGTGTGGCCTGATGCTATGTCTACGCCGTTCAAGAGCAGACCCTCCGCACTGTCTGCAGCCTCCTCCTGACACTCTTTGTCTCTTCTGTCCTTTTTAGACCTGAGTCAGCCTTTGTTGCCATGTGCACAAGCTCACAATGTATTTAATTCTTAAGGGAAAACATCTAAAATTTCAAATCTTAGGGGAAAACATCTAGAAAAGTGAAAATATTAGGTGACTAATTGGTGACTGACTCGGTTCAACAATGTGGGAAATATGTTTATTCACTAATTCATAGTTACATAGTTATAGTTGCTGAATGTAACTCCCTGTAAAACCAAAACTTGTTGTATTAAAATGTCTGTTAGTGTACAGACTAAACAAACAAGCCATAACATGTTAATTAGTTAGCTTTAGAAGTCTTGTAGGGCCGGATTTTGTACATTGGAGAGAGCCAGGCTAGCTGTTTCCCCATTCAAAGTCTTGCTAAGCTAGGCTAATCACTGACTTTCATGTCTGTAGCTACACAGCCAGCAGCCCGTTAGCCTAGCATAGCACAGAGGCAAAAAAGCTCATCTACCAGTGCCATTAAAGCTCATTAATTAAAATGTTATATGTTGTATGTTAAATTGTTGAACAAAAACCAAAGCGCAAAAATGACAATTCTGTGTTTGTTGCCAGGCTGGTGGTCCCAGCACATAACATAAATGGCTAATTGTCATTGTTACAGTTTTTTGTACAAAATACCTTACAGAGGTGCTGGTAGGTAGATTTTGTTTTCCTGTTATCCTCGTTCCAGTCTTAAAGCTAAAGCTAATCGCTAACTTGGCTCCAGCTACAAAGTTAACCTTAATCTTCTCATCTTCCAGAAATAAACAAATAAGCTTACTTCTCAACATGTCAAACAATTCTTTTAAGATATCCAAATTAACTTTAGTTTATTCCTAGGGCTTATAGACGTGAATTACAAAATGCCTCCACATCCCACATTAAAATCACTGTGCCTGC
The DNA here is from genome assembly GCA_036023655.1 of Nannoperca australis. NCBI lineage: Eukaryota > Metazoa > Chordata > Actinopteri > Centrarchiformes > Percichthyidae > Nannoperca > Nannoperca australis. The sequence goes on along the minus strand of JAVQJD010095421.1, from coordinate 16,761 downwards.
TGTTGGGCTACAAGTTGTTCCTGTCTGAAGATGACTTCATCCGCTGTTCAGCTTGAGGAGAGACTTTAAAAATTCACAAAGGAAAAAATATGTGATTTCTATTTTAGTTTAAGGACTTCCTTTAAAGAAGCCCAACATGGTTTAAGGAGATTTAAGTATACAAATGTCTGACACATTCCCTGGGCTCTATCATGCACCACACTGAACCAAATTTTGCTAGCTGGTTGTTTTTTCAGATGGCTCTAAAGTCTGCTGCAGCACAGCAACACATACAGTTTAACTACACACACACACGTCTAATTTCTCTATCCCTTTCCACACTTCCCTTTCCCTCTCTCTCTCTCTTTCTCAAAGCAGAACAAAACAATAGCCCTCCTGTGTGCCTGTGTCTATGTCAGTTACTCTGACCGGAGGGCCTGCTGTGACATCCTGTTTTGGGTTCATAGGACAAGGTTTAAACATATGGTCATGTTTTGGGTTTGGCCTTTCTTCATCAGTCTGCCTGGAAACAAACAAGACAACAGATGGCAAAGGAGAAGACAATTCAGATCTTATTATTACAGGAATAACAGGGGGTTTTGGTTGTTGTAGTGCTGAACCTTTTGGGGTGGGGGGGACGTTGAGCTGGTGTACCTGCATTTTAGTGTGCTTGCAGAAAATGTGTGGTAGTTTTAAAAGTGGATGGCAAACTGGCAGGGATCCACCACTCCAGGCTTTGATGCTGCTGATGTGGTTTTTCACTTGCATTAAAAATCACCACAGGGGGTCCAAAGACCTCCTGCTTTAACTTTTGCCCACCAGCAAATCCTGTCCAGCAAAGTTCTGACCCAATTGCAACCAAACTGGTTTGGAGTTTTTGCTGAATCTGAAGCATCTGTTTGAGCACTAAACTATTCTTAGAAATGTAATAACCCACAAACTGTTTTTAATTCACACAGTGTAAGCAGTTAACTTTGGTCATTTTGTAAGAGCTTTGCTGAAAGGCCCCTACTGCCTCAAAAGCATAACAGATTTATTTGTAGGGCAACAAAGGAAAATCAGATTCCTTTCTGGCGACTGTGACAAGATTTTCTCAGCGTCACATCGCACAGGGAGGCAGAACATGAGCTTTCTTTTGGGATAAAACCTCCAGTCCAGCTGTTTGACAACATCTCAGGTGAAAAACTAACATTTCATGTCAGAGTGGCCTCAAACTGTGATGCATTCGTAGCTGGTCTTTTCCCCTTACTTATCTGAGAAGCAATAATGTGTGTCAGGGTTAGCATGGGTTGTGAAGTGTGTCAAATCTGGCCTAGTTCTTCTGCGCCAGCAGCTTCAGCAGACTGTGGATAGTCTACGCTTGAGAGAAGCTCAGTTCATGACTCAGGAACTCACACAAAACTAGCACAGAGGTCTGTAAGATCTGCTAGGACACGAATAAAACACATGAGCCAATTAGCAGCTGTTACCAAGGCACATTTTCGTCAGTGATGTGCTAGATACATCAGAAAGCTACAAGCATGGGGGACTGTGTAGAAGCAGTGGTGGACCGTAACTGCAGGTACTGGTGAGGACCAGACAAGAGCTTTGTCCCAGTTCCATACTACATAATGATTCTGACGCGTTTGAATTTAAAATTCTTTGTGTATGACAGCAACAAGCTCTTAGACGCATTGTGTGCCCAACAGACTACAAGCTGGTTATTGTTGTAAGTCATGCAGTATGGATAATCATGGCACCAAAGCGTGTGAGAAGTAATGTGTGGAAGTATTTTGGATTGAACACCATAATAAATGGAAACACGTTGAAAAAGATAAGGCTGTCTGCTGACTTTGTTAAATTCAACACAGTACAGTAACATTAGCTTGTCATTCAGAGGCACCGTGAATGAACACAATGAAGATAAGGCGACTACAAGGCTGCTAAACATGTGTTGTGTTCAAGGTCTTGAATCACGAGTGGGAGAGGGCACCTGAATGTGACCCCACAGTTTGATTTGATGCAGTTGCAGATTGACTCATGACTGAGAGACTAAAATAAAGTCTTCCTAACCAAGTCCAAGGAATGACAGGAATGATCCAAAACAGCATCAGTCGAATCAGTCGAACAGCTGGCTGACATCTGGGAACACAACCTACCAGAGAATCTGTCAAAAAGAAACAATTACTGTGTTGAACCTGCTTTTTGTCCCAACACACCCAAAAGCAATTTTTTTTATCCAGTTTCACCATTTTAGCTACTGGCCCTTTGACTCTGAACGCCAAGCTTCTCCCTCTGAATAGCTGAAATCTTAAACCAACGTTGGCAGGAGGTGCTGGGTGTACCCCCACCTCCGTAACAAAAACCATCACTGAGCTGAGGGTATCCTATAGCTACGTCGGGTCATAAATCAGAGGAGTGGCCCTTTTCATTCCCCTCTCTCATGCGTGACCCCCCCTGCTTCCCGGGGGGTCAGGGAGATGGGCTGAGCCTGGGGCCTGTGGGAAACCTGACCAGGAGCCATGGACCCTCTTCAAATATCTATCTGACGTCAGGAAAGACTACAGCAGAACAACGGCAGGACTGCCGGAGGGCCTCCGGTTCAACCCCAAGTGAAACTTACAGGAACAGGAGAGTTTCATGTGTTCAGTGAAGTCAGCTGACCCTCATTGTAGAACAAAAGCCAGGACTGACTGCAGCTGGGCTGAAGAGTTTTTCTTGATTTAGATGTTATAACCTTTAACCTTTGCAGCCTTGTGAATAACGTGTTGGTATGACTACACCAATGTAGCGACCATGCTTTCAGTTTTGTAGTTTTCCAAGTCAAAATCAAAAAGGCAAAGCTGTCAATTATCTCCTCTCTCGTCAAATCATCACTTGCAAGATACTGCCAGTTATTAATCACCAGCTAATCTCTGCATTACATGTCACCAGAAAAATCTAATAATCACTTCTTTCTGGTATTTTCTTCCCCACAGAAAATGATCTAACAAATAGATCATTTCTAATTCCAATTTCTGCCAGAACTTCACATCTCTTCGGGTAGTAGAATCCTCTAAACCATCAAAAATATCTTAGTTTTCATCATTTCTACATTAATTATGTTGTTTCTTAGTTTGAATAATCTTCCTTCTTGTGCAGTGCCTTTGATTTTAATAATCAATCAGTTTCTTAACTAAACCCAACATAATCATGAGACATCCCTTATTACTATTCCGTCATATCCCATGTTTTGACTATGCATCGCATTTTCATATTTCTCTCTGTTCATTATATGTGTATAAATCACCATATACTCTATATTGTGCGTCTTTTGATATTTGAATCTCTGAAGTCTGAACCAGAAATATATTTTCTGTTAATACAGATATTGAGCTGCAAATAATCTTCAGTGTTTGTTTTCACCTGCTTGGAGTGCAGGTTGGCAGGGTTTGCTGCAGATTTTGCTTGAAGAAAGAGGATAATTCAAATTGCTGTAGCCTTCTTTATACCGTATAATTCTCATTTGGCGAAGAAGAATGATAAGAATTTAACAAACAAATGAGAAAAGATCTTGTGGTGAATGGTTTGGTTTGGTTTTGATGATGGTGGAGGCTGCAGAGATGGCAGCAGACCCTGGGAGTACAGATCAAGTGATTTCATGACAAAAGAGAAGGTTTTCATTTCGACCATTTAAATCGTTCATAATTTCTATAATAATTTCTACAGTAATTTCCTTTATTTAAAAGACTATAAGAATAAATGTATCAAAATTAAAGCCTGAAGAATCATTCCTTTGGCAGTATACCACAAAATAAGTCAGATTGTTTCTTGTGCTGTCAAATATGGCATTGTGAATACTTCTAGTCTACTACTTTGAGAGCAGATCCTCGGCGAGCAGATGTTACTCAAAGTCAAAACAAGAAGTAAACAGGTTTATAATAAAACTCTGGAGGTAAATCAAAAATCCACAGCCAGCCACATGACACATTTGACCAGTTAAGTGATGATGTTGGTGAACAGCACGGCAAGCAGCGATCAAAGTCAGTTTTCTTCTGGTTGCAAACCAGTATTTTAGCTGCAAGAATACACTAAATGTAATTGGATGTGAAGGGCCCTATCATCCCTCCAGTCATTACTGACATTAATTGTTTGTAAAGTTCAAGATTTTCAACAATGACCCAGTTTGAATGTGGGGTGACTCTCAAAGCTTGTCTGAAGAAGATTTTGATCTTGAGTCCTCATAAAACAAAGAAAATGTTACTTTTATACAATGTCATTATATATTCCCTCAAAATAGATCGACTCAAATACATATGGTGCATTTAGCTGCAGATACTGCCTGATATCTGTGTAAGCAAGCAAGAGTCTCGCTAAAGGACTTGATGACCAAACAGCTGTTGATGGGAAAATAACTATTCAGGGTTCAAACTTGAGAACTTGCTGTTACAGAGCAGGCAGACTCTATATCGCCACCCCAACATACCACCTTAAAACAGACAAAAATATGTCTGTGAGCAGAAGAAGCAGAAAAATCATTATCATTTCAAATCATCTTTACCAGTAACAGTCTGCCACATGTTCTTCACTGTGAAAACATTTTGGGCCACTGAGTAGTGAGAAAGCAGCCTAATCACACAGATCTATTCCCAGTCGTGTGGGAACACGTCAACATCAGGTCCACAGCTGGCCCTCGCTCTGCGTCTGTATCCATGAAAGCATTCATCTACATTTCTCCAGCTCTGATATTCGAGTCCGAGGGCATAGTTCATAACCTAAAGTTCATGATACAGTCGCTTTATTGGTCACTTTATTGCACCCCAGTGGTTTTTGATTACTCTCTTTCACTTTCGGTCTCCTGGGATCATATGTTCACAACGTGACTTGGGTACAACCAATGAGAGGCCCTTTTTTTTTTTTTTTTTATGGCAGCTTTGATGTGTTGTACAGCCAGTTAAATTTGTTTGGGAAAATGTACGTTTAAAAAGACAAATCACCCACAACTTCAAATAACCTTCCTCAGCACCTCCTCCTCTTCCTCACACAAGCATTCAGTGACGAGATGTAATTATATTCAGGTCAACAGGGTAAAGGATTGCAGACCTCTTGGATTTCAGTGGAAGAAGCAATACTTTATTATATATGTAGGTATATTTCACTTTAATAGAGGCTGGTACAATTACAATGGGTCAAGCTCCAAAAACACTCAATCCTACACTCCCACAATGCACTTCAATAGCATATTTTATAAGATACAACATATTTTCAAACTTCCTCCAGTTTGGGGACACATTCTGTTAAAAATAAGTTGTTCGCGAGGTCAAAAGTTATTATTACTTTTCAGACTTGACAAAGTTTCTCCAAACCAACAGAACGCGTTTCGCTGTATCCTGTTTATCTGGGCTGTGTAGGACCACTCGGCACTAGAAAATTGACTTGAATTGCAAATAAATGCATTTAATTGTTTATGCACGACACTAAATCTAAAAGCCCTCATGCTCATAGCTGCACTGGTAATTCTGGTTGTTCTGGATTAACGGTTGTTTATCCCGGACCTACGACTATACTGGACATAAAACATTTATGAAACCAATTGTGACCCACAAGTCGGGGTCTGCTCCTGTCTGTGATTTTTAAGGTCAAGCTGTGGCACAGTGGAGGGGTTAGGTAACAAACTGTTTGACACATGAGAATAAATGCTGACCGTGGACAGATATTTATGTGCCCCTCTCAGCTACACGAATTAACTTGATCTCCACACGCATGGACCCAATAGGAGCAACATGAGAGACCAGCAGCGCTCGATCCGTCCTCCCCGGGTCTGTCGGGCTCCAGATGAAGAGCGTCCGTCTGCTAGCTCTCTGCAGCCTCCACCATCATCAAAGCAGACAAGTTTGTTTGACCTCGCCCTCGTCTCCACCACAGCTCTGGGGTTAGCCTTTCCTAATTTAACCCCAGACTGGTCGCCAGGGCGAGGGAAGGCCCATCATCATGGCGCCACGCTGAGCAGGCCCTCCCCTGAAGATTTGGCCAATGAAAGCCCTCAAAAACCACAGAGGATCCCCACCTGATCATCCTCAGAGTGTCACTTGACTATTTGGGATCTCTGCAAATAACACTGTAACACTGTAACATTGATTATACCCTGAAACCCATCATTACCACAAATCTATCCCATTTGTTTGATTGGTTATCTGCACTTGACTAAGTAACAACATTTTTTTATTATTTACTTTTATACAAACACTATTACCACATACAACATTTCTTGTATTGAAAAAGTAATTATATTGAATGCAAAATTAAATGCAAGAATAAACTGACTGAAGTAATTACTCCCGAAGGTGACTTTCCACAATGCTGATCACAAGCGACAGATAAGAAACTTGAAAACAAATGAGCTGTCAACAAATTACATGTGAGCTGCCTGTTGACCCAGTGAAGTTTAATGTGATCCAACACTGTCTGTTTCCTCTAATTACATTCTTCAGTCCATCAGCACGAGCTCCCATGACTTAGTGCCAACATCCTGAACTACTGTGCGTAGCCCAGTGAGGAATGCTGCTCCATCACATACATACTGTAGAATAATAGTTATGTAGGATGTATGTAAGTCTCCATTTTATTGTGATTTATTATTCACTGTAGGCAGTAAAGCTAAGAAGTCATAGACAGTCAGCCATGTACAGTAGATCTACTTATGGATAAACCAAGTTAACTTAACCAGTTAACCATTAACTTAGAAATAAGAAGCATTCTTGAAGCAGACTTACTCATTAACAGAAGTGTTAATCATAACAGTAGTTCAGTCAGACAACTCACTCTTTGAAAAGTTTATTACAGCAGCAGAACATAGTTAGAGATTTGCATCTAGGCTTTCACCTCATCAGTGATGAGCAAATATCTTAAACCCTGCAGGTGAATGCTGGGGTTGAAGAAACAGGCAGCAATAGTGACAGACAGAGGGAAAGGTGGTAAATGTTTGCAGCCTAGATAGACTGCCAAAATGGGAGGGTGTGTTTGGTAGATGGTTGAGGAGAGGAAGGTATCTCTTGTGTGTATAGCAGTGCAGGTCGAGTTGACTGGCTGAACGAGCTCGCAGGCGTCGCTGTATTAGTGGTGAGGTCAAAGCTACAGACTGGCTGTGATTTTCAACTTCATGCCAAAAATAGAGAAGGAATTTCACAAAGTGTCCTGAAGGGGTTCTGGTTAAAAACAACAACATATTTTCATAGAAACTCAGGGAGGAGACTGCTGTCTTTTGTGAAGAATACATGAAGCTCTGCAACATCTTCAAACTGCATGATGGAAGGCCACAGCTGAATTTGAATTGAATCGTCTAAAACATGATGTGGTGCTTGTATCTGACACCCAGCTTTGGGACTGGGTCATGCCCTGTGACACTGGTGTCTCCTTGAGGGGAAGCGTCAGTGATCCTGGTGTCTAATTGGCCAATTAGTGTCTCACTCACACTGGTGTAAACGTCCTCGAAGGAAACAATTAGTCACTCCATTAAAGAAACTTCCCTGACTTCCAGAGGAGTTGAATGAAAGGATTAGGCCTGCTGTACTCTACTCTGATCTGCAAAAGGTTTAATCATCAACTTTAATTATATAGATTAAATCAGATTAAAAACAGTTTCCACCATGGAGAAAAATTTCCAGATAATTATGTTTATGCAATCCGTAAATCCGTGGATGAATAATAAAATAGCAGTGTACTCCAATCATTTGATACAAAACCAGCAGGAGTGGGAGTCAACATCTGTATAGGCAATGAAGACATGATGTGTTCAGATTAGATATTTAACTCTTCCCACATTAGTTTTTATTTAGTTATTTGCATATTCATTTTCTGTTTTCATTTGACTTATTTACTTGTATTTATTTTTCTACATTTGTATGTAGAAATGTCTTGTCATTATTATTGTTATTGATTTATTATTGTTATTATTATTATGTTGCTGTGCAATTTATCCAGTCATCCATTCAGTTTTTCTTCTTCTTGCCTCTTCTCCCAAGAAAATATGACTTTTACTGTAGAATACGTACTAATTGATATGACCTGCCATCAGACTTTTACGTGTTCCTGTTTTGATGAGTTTCACCAAGAAATTGCTTTTGCTCCTCAGTGAAATAAATAAATATTAAGCAAAACAATTTGTTTGTTTTTTTATAACTACATATTTAATTTAATTGTTTTACATCCACACAAAAAAAATCCTCATAAATGCCAAATTCCCACAATAGTGTTGTCCCACAATAGCTTTACCCCCTGACAGCCTCCATCAACTCCTTATCATGTGACACAGTCTACAGCACATCTCCTCACCCACCACCTCTGCAGTCAGACAGGCTGTGACACCCCAGATTTCCATGTCAGAAATAGAGAGCATGACAACTCCAAAGAGAAGCAGCATGCATAGGAACGCAGGAATTTCTGTTGAGTGGGGGGGGGGGGGGGGGACAGGCAAAAGAATGACCAGCCGAAGGGGCTTTAATGACATCCTGATGACAGGCTGGATGGGGGTATGCATGGCTCCTCCAGGAGAGTAGGAAGAGAAGAGTGTAAGACGAGCCATATGGGCTACTATAGCTGTGAATAGATGGCTGCTCTGTTACGCTCCAACCCTGCATGTCTCCATACCTGCACTGATCATACATGGTGAGAAACAGGAGCAGTGAAGTCTCCAGCTGTGCATCAATGTGAAATTTCCGACATGGCTAGTTATGTCGCGGGTCACTGGTTCCTCTAGGCTCCGTTTGCTGGGCATGGACGCATGGTCAGTCTGATGGTGGAAAAACCCTGTAAATGTCATGTCTCCTTTTTACTTTATATTTCTTGAATTAAAAAAGTAGATGATACCACAAACTTGTAAAGGGTTCGCTATGCTTCAAATGAACTAGGCTGTACGACTTAAAGCTTAAAGCTTAAAACACTAAAAGGTAGCTGTGGTTCTAATGGAGTTTATGTGCCAGACTATTGTGGCCGTAACTATAAGTCCTATCAATCTTCTCATCCCACTCTCTGCAAGAAAACAAATAAGTGTATTTCCCAAAATGTTTAACATCTTTGTATATCTAACCAATGACTGTGTTAAGTGGGTTTGGTCATTGGATTGTCTCATACTGAAAGTTAGGAAAATGTACGCTGTTAGTTAATATGATAAGCACTTTGTTTTAAGCATACTAAGGCTTTGGGTCAAAAAGCAACCGGAGTTGATATGTAAAGTATTTAGATATAACAGCCCAGTTAGTGGATAATGGACAATTGGAAAACAGTGAATATTCATATACTTTAGGATTTTAAAACTCTTTGGAAACACTTTTACAGGACAATAGAGAGAGACAGGAGAAGTAGGGGATGACATGTGGACAGTACTCAAACCCAGGCCACTGCCAGACTCAACATTGATGTGTGGTACACACTCTACCAGGTGAGCTACCGGGGCGTCCCGTAAAACTCATTAATCAATCACTGTGATCAATTTAAAAAATACAGTACGAGACAAGAGTCTTTTTCTAAATCATCCTCAAAAATTGAGTTCTTTGAAGATACATTTTTTGAATGCCTTGTCAGTGTCTTGCTGGAGTTGGTTGGGTTCTCACGGTGAGCTCTGTGTGTGTGGGTGTGTGTGTGTGTGTGTGTGTGTGTATGTGTGTTTTTGTGGGTGTGTGTGTGTGTGTGTGTGTGTGTGTGTTTAGGCTTAGAGGTTGTAGCTGCAGGTCGGGCGCAAAAGCAAAGAACAACAACCCTAAACAGCTGTAGCAACAGTAACTCGAGCCTGACAGGGTCTCTGTGGAAGGCTAAAGAATCGATTAGCATTCCAGCAACCACAATACCCAAATATACAAACTAAAGATATCACACACACCAGCACTTTTATTGTGTGAGTGACCACAACAACCAGAAGTCCATAACAACAGCCTGACAATCCAGCTTTGAAAAGCAGCATGATTGATGAAGAACTGTAACCCTCTGGCATATCGCGTTTTTAAAAATAACTCTGCAAATTATAATTTCGGAGTCAGAAACAATCTCAGCTGCTCAGTTATATTTTCTATTTCATGTACGGAAATACCGAGGCTCGTGTTCTACAGGCTCAGTGGTCCTCTTTGTAGGTGGCCCCTGTTATATGGAATTGATCAATGCAACCAACACATACAAACATGAAGGGAGAATAAAACACACATATTGGCCAAAAATGTATTGACTTGTGGTCATGGGGCAGTCCTTTAAGCCCTGAGCTCTTGTTAGAGAGTGTCAATAGCTGTAGAAAAATCCATCTATTTACAGCAGACAGACCTACATTTGGAGATGGGTGATCAGATCAGCTTTCAACAGAGATAGAGATAGATGGTGGGTGGCAGGGTGTGTGTGTGTGTTTGCGTGCCTGTGTGTATTTGTGTTTTTGGTGTGGCCAGAAGGGTGGCTTAGCACAGAGATTACCCCTCTGTTTGGAAATAGAGGGGGTATAGGAGGCAGGTTTTCTTTTCTGAGGGGGCCACAAATCTGTTCCTAAAGAGCCATGAGATTACAAAACTGAGATTGAGCCTGTAGATTAAAGGGATGAAACGTCCTGTGAGAACCTCCTTAACGTGAGGGGAGAGACTGAGGATTGTGGGTCTTTGAATAATTCACCTCCCTGCTTTCACCTTCCTCCTCTCAAACACTATAAAACCTTTCAGAGTGGCTCTTCAGTTAAATAATTACCAGATTAAAAAGTAAAAAATACCAATTTTGTTATTACTTTGTGGTGAGTTTTCTAAGATATTATAAGAGTAAATCCACTTCCATCTTTACGCCTCATTATATGTTGCCGTGATAAACGATTTCAAGCTCCGTAGCTTCAGAATAGTTACATTTTTGAGGATTAATCGTCCTGTGTCTGAATATTAAGTGACAGCCATTTCATTGAATAAATTAAAAATAGTTTAAGTATGCTTTTTAAACCAAACCTTTCACAGGGATCTGCACATCATCACTTGAGGATTAACAAAGCTACAGGTTGCAAGACAGAGGTCATAATAACCCAGTAGAGAGTAAAATTTGCTTAAAGAAACCAAGTTGCCTCCTTCTTATCCGTGCAGACATACTGCAAACACTCGAGATTAACACCGCCAACTGCTTTGGCTATGTGCTTGTTTTGGGGATCTCCTGCTTTTAGCTGATAAAACTATCAGAGTGTGGTCTGGCGCAAAGTTACAGCTAATCTCTCCCACTCTTCTGCCTTAAAATGACCTCTGTGCAGTCACCGTAGTTCTGACATATCCAATCAGTTAAATATGATACGTTACTTTGGGGAAATTAGCATAATTACTGTAAACAAGAAGAACCATTAGAGAAAAGATTAGCAGCCTCAAGAGATATTTCATATTGAGTGCAGCTGGGTCGAATTCTGTGTTAAATCTACTAGAAATAATGCTTTACAAAACAAATAGACATTACTTTAAAATGCTGCATGTAGCATTTACACCTAAAAAACATGTTAAATTCACTTCTATCCTCATTAAAACATTTGCAACTTTTGGTTTTTAGAAGTATTTTAAATCTATATTATTTGCATCCACGTTTGCTAGTAGTCTTTATCTACGTTGTCTTTGTTGGTGCATCGCCACTACATTTCTTTACCAACCAAATGGGAACCCACTCTTATAAACATTGCTCCATAGCACTACTAGTGGTCAAAAACTCCACAGGGTACCTTTAACTACAGAATGTAGTAGTTATTAAAGCCTTGTCTCTTGACTGGCCTCAGGATGATTAGATATGTAAACATCTCATTTACATCACAGGCTCATATCTGCTGGATGATTGTATAAGATTGTATAAGAGCACATGTGCACATTTGAAATGCTGGCTCTTACCTTTAATTTAAGGCTGTCAGATAAAAAGTGTAGGAAGTGTAGCCTTTTTTACATAATCCCCCGATTTTAGGGAAACAAAATGAATGAACATAGCGAACTTCCACGGGGGTGTTCAAATAGCCACTGATGTATTGCTGCCATCTTCACTTCTTGCTTGTTTTGTGGAACTGTTCCTTTTATTCTCAGCAGGTGAGCAATTTAACAACTCAGTTAAATGGAGGTCAGCCGACTTACTTGGCCAGTTCTGAACAAAAGTCCTTGTTGGTCTTGTTTGTATATTTTGTACAATCACTGTCCTGGTGCATTGTCTTAAAATAGGATAGCTTTATATGTAAGAGGGCTACACAGTTCACCCTTAAAAGTCAGGTCTTTCTACTTTCATAGACATTTCATTTCATAACAAATGTGCTGGAGGGGAGACATAACAATGAAACAGCACTTTGTGTTTGAGTGTGCTCATGCTTTCCTCAGACTGGTTGCCACATTCTTGCCTCAAGCAGGTGTGGCAGTTGTAGGCAAGTATCTGAAAAGCCTCAGACATGTGTGTTTTTGTGTACATCTTTGCACCCGCAGGTTGGTTTCCATATGGGACTGCTGCTGGAGTGGCGTGAATCACCGTGTCTGTTGAGACGCCCGCCCGCCCGCCACAGCACCGTCATACCTGAGTGCTGCCAGACATATCTGTCTGGCTGTCATGTGAGAAATGTGTGTGTGTGCGGTTTAAAGTCAAATATCACCTTCCCTGTTTACAACCCCTGTTCCATTATTTAACCTGTTATTTAAGTCTTCTCTCCGACTATCTTCTGATCTTAGATTTTACAGACAAAACAAGCCGGGGGCCAATAACGGAGAGACGACACCTCAGGGCCACATTTTTATGCATTTTTCCCACTGACTGATGCTGTTTCACAAGCTTGACTACTTTGAGACCTTGAGCTGTAATCTTGAAGACAAATTTCCTAAAACCTGGCACAGTCCGCTCACTTTGGCTGCACAATTTACCACTTGTGCTGGCCAAGAGGAGTCACAAAGGCACATACGCTAGAAATGCAACATCAGCGTACGACATAATCATATGGTAGTTTGACCCAAATTCATTATACAGCGCTACCCTCTAAAATGTTCCCACTGACCTCATGTGAGGTTTTTCTTTTCTTTTTTCAGCACACCAATCGACAAAGAAATGAGTTTCGTGGAGTTCACTCGTAGGATTAAGAAATCATCTATGTAATATACAAATCCAACTAAACTTTTCTTGTATTTCAGCTTGTCTAATCTTATTTTAAACTTGCACTTAAATTTTAAAAAAACGTGATATAAAAGCTCTAATCGGAGTCACTATACCTTTGTAGCATTAACCTGTTGCCATAATTACTATGTATTATTGCCATACATCTTGATAATTACAAAGGTAATCCCACCACACCATGGACAACCATGTTGTTATCATCTCTAACCATCTCCTGTCCAGATGAGCCAGCAGAGAGAAGGAAAAGCATTGTGGGCTGTGTGCGACAATTAAAGCAGGCTCACACAACTTTGTGGGCTGCTTTTGTTTGAAGTAATTACAGTGTGTGGAACAGGGCCCAGGGCAAGGTGTGAAGCAGTTTAGTCATCGTTGTTCATCGGCAGAAAAAAAAAGAAGAAAGTACTGCATCTGAATGATGTTTATATTGTGTGTAGGAGTGTGTGTGTGTGTGTGTGTGTGTGTGTGTGTGTGTGTGTGTGTGTGTGTGTGTGTGTGTGGAGGGGGGGCTGAGGCAAACCGAGGCTGAGCCAAAAGGCCACCGGGAGAGAGAGACAGGGTGAGGTGCACACCTGTTTGAAACGACTACAAACGATGAAACAGTTGGACACTTTGGGGGCAGTGTGTGAGCATGTGTGCAGGAGAGAGTTGGATTCATTGAGGACTTTCATTTTTATCAACAAGAGGGAAAAAGGCACCAGCGATGAGCGATCTCATCCCCAGCTCCTCCTGACACAAAATGCCCTTAACACTGAATCTGTATCAGGAGTAGCGAGACTCATATAACTTTGACATGCAAAAATACGATGGCTCTCCAGTGTCCAGCCAGTCAGAGAGATGGAGTGGCATTGACCTGTAATATATCTGTACAGCAAAATAAAACAGGCACCAGAGAAGACATTATGTTGTTTGGAGTAATGAGTGCGACGAAAGTGACTGGGAGAGAAAAAACAGTAAAATACATATAGGTTACAACTTTGTGGATTGCTGTTGTTAGCCTGCTAGCCATGTTAGCTTCTGCAGGTTATGTTCACAACACTAAAACCCCTATTTCCTGTCCCCCCGGCGTTTGGCCACGCCAATTTTACCTGGTAGATTTCTGTCAGACTGCACTGACATGCCAATCAAGCACAGCTGCACACAGTCCTATCAGGCAGATGAAGGGAAAACGCCTGGTTGGACTAGAGGCCTTTAAACCTTTGTAAAAGAACGACCTACACAACATAAATTATGATTAGAAATGAATTCATAATCTTTGTAACTGTGCCACAACAACATAACTGTAAAAGCTTTAAAGCTTTATCACAGACTACGCAGTTCCTCTCAGCTCTACGTAGCATTACACTGCCTTTAAAAGAGTATTCAATAGTAGCATTGTATAAAGAAAGAAAAATTCAATGCAGCAGAACCATATATATCACCTTTTTTATTCCATGTATTCTTCCTTGACAGATTTGGGTGTGTTAAGCTAGTAGCCGCTTCTATAGCTCAGTGCTGCTAGCAGAGATGAGGAGCGGGCTACAGCGGTCTGGTAGACAACCTTCTTTCTAACTCCACCCGCCCAGAATGTTTTTTTCATTTTCAAACTTGTAGTCTTCAACCGTTATTCAGACTTCACACAACTTCCCCTGAAGCCACAAAATGCTTTAGACAACGTTTTATAGCTATTTTGCTATAGGAGTTGATAGAGACCAAAAACATAGTTAAAATGATTGTACATTTTAACAACTTACATTTGTCAGGTGGCCAGAAACACGACTCCAAATGAACGGTGGTGTTGCCCTGTGTCTGCTGTGTGTTTAAATAGGCAACTGTTCAACTTAAGGTGGTAATACGTCAGTGTGTCTTTTTTTACAGCTTGTTCCCTAAGTGGACACAAACTTAACTCAGCTTATATCTTTACAGTTTATTAAGAAGAACACAGTAGAAATATGTAAACAGGTGACGAGCCAAACAAACGTTCATCACCTGTTCGTCACAAAACTCACAAAAGTTTTGTTGAAGATTAAAAAGCAACTTATTTCAGAGCCCCCCCCCCAAGACACATTGTAAGAGCGACTCAAGGCATGACAGACTTCTCATGCACCTGCTTTTATGTCCCTGTACTTCCACCACAGTCTCCCCCTGCACAAACTGCCAACCACAACTGTTAAGTTTCCAATTCTTTCATGCTCTACAAAGCCCATTTCCACTGAGTGTTGCTCACTGTCATAAAACTGCAATATGGACCTCAGCGCTGCACACGAGCATCAAATAGTCATTGGCATTCATCAGCTTTCACCCAAACAGGCCACTCTAGTGAATCAAAACTCAGCTTTTCTGGAATAAATGTATCTCCCGAGCTTCTTTCATGGTCTCTGACACAGAAACTGGGTGAGTTACATAAATATGTCCAAAAAGCTGAACATGTCGCTGAAATGTGAGTGGGGAAAGATCGGCTCTGACTCAAACCGAGGCTGACAACTGTGGAGGTCTGGACAAAGCTACTGAGCCTCACTGACTTTCACAGGGCCCACGATGACAGCATGAAATCTGACTGACACTGGAAAACGCATGGAAATAATGGAGACTGGTCAGCTAAAAAAAAAGAAGAAGCATGAACTCGAGCTTTGGATTCAGTTGCTCACATAATCTTCACAATCTGTTAGGGCGTATTGTCAGATTCAAATGTCAACAAAGGCCCTTAAATTGAAAAGGAAACTGTATTGTATATGAGGAAACATGGCACAGTAAGACAGGAAATGGGTGTAGATCAGGGGGAAAAAACAGGAAATAAAAGAGGATGAAAAAAGAGATCAGAGAGGGACATGAAGTATTATTGAAAGGGAATATGACCAGATGGCTCAATTATAAATGATGAATTTAGTATCTAGGTGAGAAAGAGAAAGGCAGTAAGACAAGGTAGAAGAAGAGAGAGGACAAACGTTTTTCAGTGAAAAGGAATGGGAGCCCCCTGCTGGTCAGAGGAACCACAGATTAAAACCATACTCTGGCATTTCTCTTGATTTTTGTCCCAGTTTATATTTTGGGTTAAAGAGCCAAATTACACATAATACAAAAGGGAAATGGAGGCTAAGACCAAACTCAAGAAAAGCAAAGGGAAGGGCCAATTACACAAAGGCCCACTGGACACTGGACAGACAATATTATGTCTGAAATGCCAAGAAGCAAAACAAACATTTCACACTTTTTTTGCTACCCTACAGTAAAACAGCTTGTGATTACACTGTGGATACTGTAAAGTGAAGTCTGTAAAGTGTAATCGTTTTTGAAGCACATCCATTAGCAGTCATAACAGATCTTTTTCTCTAAAGACACTAATTAGGTGAACTTGGTTTTGTTACACCCTGGTGTTTGAGCAATCCCTTTGCGACGGCCCACCCGTCTGGCTTCCTGTGCTGCTCTGCTGTTTTCTTCTGGCAGGAGCCTGGGTGGGTCGTCAGGGCAACTGGCTGTACCTGAGAGGTGGGAGGGGCCAAAGGCACAAAAATCCCACCATGGCCTCCACAGCTTTACTCAGGGTTCACATCCTGTATGTTACAACACACATATCCCCACAC
Organism: Nannoperca australis; assembly: GCA_036023655.1. NCBI lineage: Eukaryota > Metazoa > Chordata > Actinopteri > Centrarchiformes > Percichthyidae > Nannoperca > Nannoperca australis. The sequence goes on along the minus strand of JAVQJD010095421.1, from coordinate 151 downwards.
CCAATCAGATTTTTTAAAATAATTAAACTAAATGGCTTTTGAGAGTGTGTGTGTGTGTGTGTGTGTGTGTGTGTGTGTGTGTGTGTGTGTGTGTGTGTGTGTGTGTGTGTGTGTGTGTGTGTGTGTGTGTGTGTGTGTGAGTGTGTGTGTG
>JAVQJD010095414.1:0-14465 GCA_036023655.1 Nannoperca australis | reverse complement strand
AGTTAAGACTAGTTTAAAGTCATCTTCATTGAAAAGTACAGTGCTTTTCCTTCAAAAATAAGGACATTTCAATGTGACCCCAAACTTTTGAACGGTAGTGTATATATATATATATACATATATATATATATATATACATATATATATGTGTCATTGGTGACTGAAAGAAATGCAGCAGTACCGCAGATTCAATTTTGTTCTTTCTGATTGGTGAAAAAGATTTACCTGTTCTGGAGTTGGTAAAAAATAATATTTCATGTTATGGTAACCTTCTCCAAACTCCGTTACTCAAATTCAAATAAACTTTATTGGCACGACCGATCAGAAACCCATATTGCCAAAGTCATACAGAAATACAATATAATTAAGGAATAAATAACAATTACATTAAATGAAACCTATGACCACATAGAACAGACACATGGTCTCTTTATGGGAATGGAAAGCAAAAAGTCTGGGAAAAGCAGTGGAGGAGAACTGTGTATGCAAAGACACTTGACTGGCATCACTAGAGAAAACTTGTTGCAAACCAGATGTGGAACTACACTGTGCCAAAATATTTGGTAGTGGAATTTGGCCAAGTGGCAGTAATGCAGCGAGCAGTTTGCAGTTGCGTAGTGCATCCTTAGTGGATAACAGACTGTTCACACTCCACTGAGATAAACAACTGGAAACCCTGGTTTTGGCTGTGGGTGACACAGTTCTGTCAAATGTACCTCTGCCTCAGACCTCAGTCTGTGCCTTTTGTTGTATTATCGTTCCCCCCGAGTCACAAAGCTGAGGATCAGAGTTTCCGAACTTTTGAAAAACCCAGAAGATATTTAAAGAATATTCAAGTGCTTTCACACCTTGTGGTCTGTTACATAATTTGACAATTAAATAACGTGATCATTTCCTGCAGGCCAGCATGAGGAAACCTGCGACGTTGTCCCTAAAGATCAGTACATTGAAGTGGGATCCAATACCGAGATCGTGTGCCAGACGTCGTGTGTCCATGGCAAAATCTTCTGGACGCTGAACAACAGACCCATAGATGAAAGCCTGTCAAACACCATCAACTCCTCACACACAGTCCTGTCGCTGAGGAACTTCACTCCCCGCAGTGCCACATTGCAGTGCCACAGTGCGGATACTCAGCAGGTCCTCGGAGGCACCACCGTCAGAACGTACTGTAAGAACTTAGATAGAGTTATTATGGTTGTAGACGCCTCCAATAACGTGACATGTATGACATTGCTAACGTGGTTTTTTTCACAGCAAAACCCAGCAGAATATCGTGCATCTTGCACTATAAAAATGAGACTTCAAAAGGTATACCAGAGCTGTTAACATGCAACTGGGAGCATCGGGTTGATTCTTCACTGAAAATAACATACTCTGTAATGTGGTGGGTGTCATATGTTCTTCCTTTTGTGTAAGAACTAATGCAGGAACAATTATTTTTGTCTCATTGATTATCATGTACTTAATATAAAACACGCATTTCTTTCAGTGCCCCTTTGTCACGCACTTTCCAGAGTGAAATTTGCAACTCACAAGTAACAACATGCACGGCCACAAATATACATATGTCTAGTACAATTCTTTTTGGGGAGAATGCCAGGCTTACTGTGAGAGCTAAAACTGCTGCTTGGGAAGTTTCCTCCGACCCTTATGAATTCCACCCATATCACATACGTAAGTACATTTTGTAGGAAAGAATATATTTCTTAATGATGTCGCTGTGTTTTAAAATTGATCAACATTTCTTCGTTTTGATGTGCCACCATAATCACATTCCTCCAGTGAAAATGAACCGCCCGGAGTTAACGGTGACTACCTTCTCTGATCATCTGTTGGTTCGGTGGAAACGGTCACTTTCCTTTATGAAGTGTCGCTGTCAAGTCAAATACAGCAAGGTATGTCTTTCATTAATCTTCTAAATGAAATGGTTCATAGCGACTTCAATGACAGTGATCACGAATCAGAAAAAGATCACCATAAACAACTGTTGTTGTAAAAAGGAAATTGCTACACTTGCAACGTTCTTTCTCCTGCCAGGAAGAAACAAAGATGAGATAACACGATGAGACAGTAATCAACTGTAAGAGTAAACCTAAAAGAGTCATCAACATCACAGTTATCCCAACAGGAAATTACCTAGAATGTGCTTTGTTCACGTCATGCAGGATCAATAGTAGAAGATTGGACACCTCAGGACGGTTGTGTGATTAAAACGTTTGTAGTAAGAAGGTTAACAAGCGTTGAAAATATAACACTATATCCCCTTCATGGTTGATTGAGGCCACTTCTGGTTTCCTTTCTGTTCCAGGCTGCCAATGAAAGTACCTCAGAGGTAAGAGACATATTTCTGCCTCAGTCAATAAGTGTAACTTTAGATAGTGGTGAAAGTTCGTGTATCCAGCTTTGGACCTCCTGGGACTTCCGTAGAATTTGAATGCATGTCTCAATCCGAAATCTGTCTGTTTGTCCCAACAGGTGCTCAATGAGACTCTCAACAATGGAGACAAAGAGTCCAACGTGACGATCGAAAAAGTGGAATCCTGCAGTAACTACGTCTTTGCAGCTCGCTGTGCTTTGGAAGAGGCCCCCTGGAGTGAGTGGAGCCACGAGAAGACAGTTGTGACCAAACTAAGAAGTAAGAACAATGTAACTGCTGCTTGCATCAGCTTCACTGTCGAAAGCAGGCTACTAAATCTCATATGCACAAATAATGTTTCGTCTGCTTTTCCAAACAGCTTACATTAACATTGAGTTTTTACATTTTATTTATAATCCTTTGGAAGGCCTGTAGATGAGGTATGAATAGGCTACAATAATAACTAAGACAATAGTTTGGGGACCGCTGTGGTCCTGGTGCTCATTCTTATGGGATGAGATCGCTGCCATGATTCAAAACCGGAAAAAAAAGTTTTGCAAGGTCGAAAGCAAGTTTTGAATGTCTGAAAAAAGTTTTGCAAGGTTGAAAATAAGTTAACAACACCCACTTTTGTGTGTGTGTGATTCCTGGCAGTGTTTTCACACAGCTCAGGTTTGAAACTCTGTCTTCGAAAATCCGGGGGAAAAAAACGGAGGCGGGAGCATGTTGCTCTTAACCTATTGTTGCTCTCTGCCAACGTATGGTCCAATCATATGTCGTATTGCCGGGTTGGTGGGACTGACTGACTGACTGCTCCGCCAATGACTAATGCGATTTAGGATGCACGGTTCTCTGTGCTGTAGTGCTTTTAGTAGGAAAAGAATGCATATGCATCATATTGATGACTGATAACATCACTCCAGACCTGGTGACAGACAATTATCTTTTTCACAGAGGTTTTCACAGAGTTCAGGATCATTTACGAATTTGCATCACACAGTGTAGTGCCACCCATGATTCTTGGCTGAACCCTGGAGAACCAGAAACAGTATAGTACTAAACAATAGTATTGTTTTTCACCTGTTGCCATGTGCTCAAGGCTATTTTGCATTCAGTTCCAGGTGTGAACAGTGGTCCTGTTCTCTTCTATTTTGGCCTTAGTTTAGACCAAAACAGTCAAGTTAACTGTTATCACAATGCTGCATCCTTATATGTATGTATGTGTATTCCAGTGTGATTGTTTTTAACATATTTTAACCCTTTACAGAGAGTGATGTCAAGCTGCGTCTGTGGAGAAAGGTAGCTGAACCAGAGAGAAATGGAGTCAGAAATGTTTGTGCCATGTGGAGGGTAAGGAAGCCTCTCATTGCTGCCTCTTCAAAGCATATTTTTCAAACGAACTTCATTTGCAACATTGATAATTCAGCGTTTCAATGTTACAACCTACATTTCCTCCTTGTATTACTTGTTGATCTCATTGCTTCAAACTGTCTTTGCAGGAGCTTCCTTCAACATGCCAAGAGACATTTACCTACACTATCAGTCAGACTCCCTACAAGGAACATGTGCCTGGATTCAGTTATACAGGTCTTTTATTTGGGAATTCAACATGTGGTGTTGATGTGAACCAAGACGCACACAGAATCACTCTCACAGTCTTCAATAATGAAACCCTGCTTGTGGAGGACTCTGTTTATGTTCCAGCCATTGGAGAGAGTGAGTTTTAATGCTTTTGATTTTGCTTTTTTTAAATGGGTAACCACATTTTATGGATTATATTGCTTCATTTTAATGGAATAGTGCTTTGCCCTGATGCGTATTAGTGAGTGATCAAGCAATTAGTTTTGTTTTTTTTCACTTTACTTTGCAGGCCTCCCTCAAATTACCGACATCCAGACCTCAACCCTGAAAGGCATTATTCTGGTTAGCTGGAAGGCTCCGGTTCAGCCTGTCAGTGGTTACATGATCGACTACACCCACAATGGAAATCAATACTATTGGAAGGAGAGCAAATACACAAACACAACACTGTATGGTAGGTTAGAGAACAGACACGTGTGCTTAATGATGTCAGATAAAATGATGGATATAAATGAAATGGGTTATGTTCATCACATTATCTTTCATTGCTTGGGTGTGGCAAATAATGGGTACGCTGGTGGAAATAGGCTTTTAAAACATGCTTGGTAAATCATTAGCTAGAGTGATCTTATCATTTTAAAGAGTTTGCAAGAACTGTGACTCATTTATCCGAGATGGGATGGGATATGTAATGATATATGTAATTACAAGAAAGAACGTGACTAAAGCTACCAGTAATGCCTGTACAACATGTCATTCCATTATTGTCAAGACCTTTTACTAATAGAGAAAAATGAAGGCACTGCAGGGGCTTTGGGGTTTAAGATACTAACCATGAACCGCGACATTCCTGGTTCGAGGCTTGCTGGGGACCTTTGTTGTCGTCTCTCTACCGCCGCTATCCAAAAAAGGAATTTAAAAACTAAAGAAATCTACCTCGTAGTGGCAGGAGGGGAACTTTTAGGGGATCATCAAAGTCAGTAGACCTCATCCTCTGGGGAACATGAATGTTGGTGCCAATTGTCATGACAATACATTGGATAATTTTTTTAATGTTTTCGGCTGGACCATCAGACCAACATTGCACGGTCACCCCTAAAGCTACGCTGCTAGCGCGGCTTAAAAGCTAAGCAGGACCAGTAGTAGGAAGATAATTAAATCTATGGCTTGCATGTGTTCTAACAAGCACTTGCTACTTTACCTTAATAGATTTTCATAACAATCTTCCCTTTTTTACAGACCTGCTGGATATGAAGCCATACAATATTACGGTAACTCCCCTCTTTGGTGACAAGACAGGTCATAGCGAACAAGCCCTTCAGATCTGCTCCAGAGTAGGAGGTACATCATTGTTTCTTTATTCTGAAAATGTATTTTTTTCATGTTTTACCAGTCTGATTGTGATCTCTACAGTTCCAGGGAATGTCTCTGTCACCGATGTTGTGGCTTATGACAAAAGTGCCAATGTGAGCTGGACTGTGAACTCACAGGAGGCCTGCAGTGGTGTTGTTGTCAACTACAATGTCTTCTACGGTACACAGGAAGGACCACAGCTCAGTAAGTCCACCACAGACTTGTTTGAGCTTTGCAAATGATTTCCTCTTACCTTTTTATGGCATTTCTGTCACGGTTTTCTTCTAGATGTTGACGTAGATGGCACGAAGAAGGACATCTTTTTGAAAGATCTGAATCCAGACACCCAATACAGCGTCCATGTGAAGGCCACTGCTCTTACTGGAACTACCAAAAGCCCCGAGAGGCTCTTTAAAACCAAAAGATTTGGTGAGTAGTCTGTAAGGGCTTCTTTTTGTACATTTCACACACATTGTAGCCCTAGTTCTATGAGTTCTGCAACCCACTAAAAGAAGCCTGCTGCACCGACAGAGAGACTAGCGACGATGTGACCTGGGTAAACCTGTGCTCATAGAACTAGGGGAAGGATGCGTAACTATTCCATTACACACAAGTTTCTTCCTGTGATGGCTCCGAAGGTTTAGAGTTGCATCTGCATACCATGATGTGATGGACAGTTCTTAAGTGGATCGTTGTGGCTTGTCAGGGAGTGCCTGGAAGTGGTGTGGTGTTTAAACAACTTTCTTGAGAAGTTTGGAATCAGACGCGGAAACCTTACAATGTTTATTACAACAGCTGCCCTAAATCAAAGAGATGAATCACTCGTGTTGCTTACATGCTTTGGCATGTCAGGTGATGAAACATTCATGAGCAAAGAAAACACAACCTTGCACAGTCCAGTACACTCAAGGATGTTGCTGCTACAGCCTTACTTTGTCTGTTATAACCAGTAGCTTATGGTGGCTAACGCTAGCTCACTTTAGATAGATATTGCTATCTGTAATCGACATCACTGAGTCAGTTCACTGACTGTATGAGTGTAGCATTATGTTGTACCCCTTGCCATCGTTCAGCAAAGGTTACATAGCAATCAAGATCTGTTATTTTACTTTGCTGTCATATTATGATTAGGTTCAGCTGTCATTGCTCACAATACTCACTAAAACTACATCTTGCGTAACCCAGATGTTATGAACTCCCGACACTCTTTTGTAACACATCAAACATGATCCCGCCAGCGAGAAGGAAATATTCTATGCTTTAATACTTTGCATGCTTTTCGTGGCGTTTTTGCGAAGTGAGTAATTTTTCATTCAACAAACTGTTGCAACATGATTTATTTTTTCTCCCATAGATCCGAGGCTCATGACAACACTCATTGCCTGCGGATGCATCATTATCATTGTTGTGATATCTCTTGGGTTATGCTGTGCCATTCAGTAAGTTTCAATCTTTTCTATATATATGATATGGAAGACACTGAAGCAAGGCCATGTCAGCAATAATAAATAAACAGTGAATACATTTTTTTTTATTGTTTCCTAATGATAAAAATCTGCTTTTTAGGTGGAAGAAATTCAAGGAAAAGCTGGTGCCTAACCCTGGCCTCAGTTCTGTGGCATTGTGGCCATCAACAACTCATCTTAAGGTGAACTCACTCAGTGAGGAAACAATGAATCGCATCCATTTTAAAGTGTCTGAGGGAGCGAGACGATTCAATTCAATATGTGGTCGGGGAGGAAAATATGAACAAGGCGTTGCTTCATTTGTGTGATAAGTCATGAAAAAGTATAAAGATATTGCAGTGGTTTGTGCCACGTGGCGAAGAAATTATATTGTTTGTAAATTAGAACTGAAACTATTGATTGGTCACAACAAATATGAAAAAATGGGTTTGAAGATGTCACCTTGGGCTCTGATCAATTATAAGGGCCGTACAGTGTTTCACTATTTTCTTACATTTTACAGAAAAAACGATTCATTGTTTTATTTAAGAAAATAATTTCATAATGAAAATAACTGTTAGTGTGAATTGTACTATCCAACATGAAGATCTAAAGCATTTAGATTTATTCCCAACAGCTTCTATGCACTTCCAGGCCTTAAAGTCATCACATTTTAAATATATCAAAAGATACTGCTAGTTTTTAATTGTAGAATGTAAACTCCACTCCAGGTTGTCTGCTCAAACCCCGAATTCACAGAAAGAAGGGACTCATTTACATTACATCACATTTAGGCATTTAGCAGACGCTTTTAACCAAAGCGACTTCCAGATCAGAGCTTTACAGAAAGTGCAAAGAACCATGATGGAAAACAACAAGATGTCTCATCAGACTTGTAAGAGATGAATCACAAGTGCTGTAAGTAAGAACATCGCTGCCAGTGGCAGAATCAAAAAGAGCATTACATCTAAGAACAGATGATCTTTGTACATTATCCAATACAATACATTCAAACTACAATACAATTCCACTATAATTTAAGTGCTGTTGTATTCCCGGAACAAATGAGTCTTTAGTCTTTTCTTGAAAAACACAAATAACACTTAAGGTTGAAAGCAGGTTCCAGACACATATAATGCTCTTCTAAAATTAGCTACAGAACAAACGGCAAGTTGATCATCAGACACCTATCCCCAAACCCAAATATCACACTTTACTTACAGACTTCCATGTTAGATTGACAGAGTTGCGGAAATCCACAACGGTGCACGAGGAGCTCACAATCTCTCCAACAATCCATACACCATTACCGGCCCTCAGCACTTCTGACATCCTGCCTTTCTAGCCGATACTTTCCAGAGTTTTCTAATGTTTGGATATCAGACCTCTCTAATGCAACCCAGTGCAACAGCACGCCCAACGGCCGTCGTGAGACAATGACCATCGTCTCAACTTTGCCAACAAATACTCAACTTTATAAGCTTCACAAAGACGGAATAAATAACTATTAGCTGATGGATGAGTCAATTCAATTCAGTTTGATTTATATAGCGCCATATCTCAGGGCACTTTTCAGTCAGCAGAACATTCACATTAGTAATTATAATATAAATACATTCATTGATCAAATATGCCCCATATTTGCTGTCCCCAGCTTCTCAAATGTGATTATTTGCTGAGATTTAATAGGCTAACTGAATAATTAAGAAAACACACACACACACACACACACACACACACACACACACACACACACACACACATTTTCTAAAATGGAGATCAAGTTAAATGTCAGTGATAAAGCAATTTCATCCACAGCAGGAGTAAAACATACTCCAAAGCCTTTGTGTAACAAGTGTTATGATTAGGAACTGGATCTGCATCTCCTGAGTCGTTAGCCGAACATTTGGAAACACAAAATGCTCTGGCGATGTTGTTGGCAATCTCTCAGCGAGTCACAACTTTCTCCGCTCTGCCGGAGAAAGTTGTGACTCGCTGCTGCACCCAGCAGCAAATATATGCTGCTGGGTGCAGCATATATTTGTAGTTGTTTGAAGGATGGGTGCTGTCTTCAGACATGGTGGGTTGATTGTATAATGGTAGCACAAATGAGCTCCATCCATGTAATAACAGAGCCGTACTTCAAAGAGCCCTGGCTGAGCCTCTTCTTGCTTTACAGTAGGGACAGCAGTAGTGGGGTTCTCCCAAAAGAGGAGACAGCAGGAGTCCAGCCTATTGCTGGCACGCCATTCCCCACCACCGCTTTCAACTCTCTTATCTGCCCTTCCACTCCTCCCCTCTGCTTTTCCTCCCCAATTCCCCAAACATTAATCGGTCACAGTGAAATAAAGTGAAGAGTTGTGGAGTTAACTGAATGCCTTTAAGGAGGATAAGCTACGTTCGGAGGTGTTATCACAGAGAGAATGTGCGTCCTCTAAGTTCATATGCTCACCAGGCAATTAACTTATCATTAACTTGCCAACAGGAGGCCAATATTGTTTAGGTCACTGTTGCACACATGCAGGCGCGCGCACAGTTTGCTTTCTTTGAAGTTTCAGTTTTCCCTTTTGGCGACAAAGCCTCCTAAAACAGTTTTGACATCCTTTCCCTCAGTGAATTGTTCCACAAAACAATAAAAGCAGCAACAAGCTCAAAGTCAGCAGGACCAGATGAAGATGTCCATGGTACGTCACATCAAAGCACTCTGATCCATGTCTTCATCACACCTGGAAGAAGAAGATGACTTTTACTGTACTTTTGATTGAGGAGGTGGTCAAACAGAGTTCACCGTTCAACACTTCAGGCACTTCGGCACAATCACTCCTCAACTTTTTGTACCCCCCCCCCCCCCACACACACTTTGTCAGAAGCAGAGGTACAGTGTCTGTCAAACTGCCAGTCAGTGGGATTTACCAATCACTGAGGGGCAGAAACATGTGGAAAAACAGCCAGGACTAGATTTACAGTATCTGGGAAAGCTTTGCTCTATCTGACTGCCTAACAGTCCATCCACAGTAGCTATCTGACAGGAATCACTGAAGGCCCATTTCTGACAGAGAGATAAGGCCGGAGAAAATACGAAAAAGTCAGGGAACATCTTCCTCTGCTTATATCTGTCTCACAGGTGTTTAAAAAACAGGGAGCTCTTGACAGTCGGTGAGAAATTGAAACTGTCTCTGCCCTGTCAGGAACTCACCAACTCTAACGGAGAGACGCCGAAAGTGACCTTGGAGGATTCGCCCTCTCACTTCTTCTCCCTCCCTCTCAATTTTCAGGGAAGTGCTCACCTTGAAATAAGAATAGCGCCGAACCAGACGACAGAAAATGAAGCGTCCGAAACATGACTGTGGTACAAGGCCAAGTCCTGCAGATGGGAAATGTCTTGCTTGGTAACGAGAGACAAGGGGGCCGCGAGAGGCCCGGCAATAGACTCAACATCTAGGTATCTCACCATGTCATGTCTTTGTCAGATAAAGAAAATTCAATCCTGGCTGGCAAGAAAGAAATACCTTTATAATGTATCACCTTGATAACTTGTACTATTTAAATGCCTACTTGTAAGGGTAAATGGAAAATTGTAAACACCTATTACTGTTAGTTTGAAGTAATTTGGTCTCATTAAACCACAAAACTCAGTCTACTTAAACTTAGCTGTCTACTATTTATGTTAACTAGATAATACATATTTTATCTTGCTGAGAAGTGTGCGCACAGGAATGAATAATATGGATAAAATAGGGCATATGTAATGTTATATTGCAATATCAATATATATCGTGATATAATACATAGAAAAGTATTGAAGTGGTTAAACTGCCACAAACTGTGCATTGTCATTTAAAAGGTAAGCAAGTATTTTATGTTTTACATGTTATATGCATGAACAAATATATTCCTTTTGTTTGCCAAAAAGTCATCATGTCATGTTACATAGTGATGTTACTAATGTTTAGGGTTCAAAATTATTTTTGTCAGAAATTCTCATAAAAGAAGTAAAGTATCAAGGTGATAAAAACAATGTTAAGTATGTTGTAGAGCTGTTAAAGAGGCCCAGGACAGGTCTCCAGGACCGCAAACAGAACACAGGAGTTAAAAACGCTGATGCAGAAAATCATATAAAAATTCAATATTGCCATAAAAAAGTTCTGCAATAACATTGTAATAAAGGAGATCAATCACTGTATGAAAGGTATTTGACGTTTGACAAATTCATATTGTCATATTCTATTACCAACCCTATGTGGACACACTCCCCCCCCTCCCCCCACACACACTTGCTGCAACATGTACACAAAGTACCACACAAAGCAGTCCGCGCCTCGAGTCGGCAGCAGCAGGATGCAGACTGTGCGATGATGAATAGAGATGTCAGATGATCACAATAGAGGTCGGATCCTTAACTGGCCGACTGACCTGGCGTTCTAAATAGAAAGGGTGGCCAAACCATTGAGACCGGCCATCAATCTCCTTCCTAAACACACTGATGATTTACTCCATTCAAATCCCTGGGTGAGTGAAGAGGAGCGAAAACAATGAGGTGTATGTGTGTGTGTGTGTGTGTGTGTGTGTGTGTGTGTGTGTATTTGTGGGTGTTCATTTCCAAGGCAACTATATGTGTGTGTGTGTGTGTGTGGAAACACCGGCACATATATGTACATTTGATTTCGATATGTGTTCCCATGCTACGATGAATGCGCCTTGTAATTGCGTTTACACAATCAGTCGAACCCCGCCGCTTGTATTGGATTGCAAACACTAATACCTGGCTGTAATGTATTGATCTTCCCTTCCATACTGTATATCCAGCAAACAATTTCCCTCGCTAACGAAGTGTGAAATGAATTGTGAGAGCAACATCTTGTCAAATGTATATACAAGCACGCCGTTATTAGATTCATTTAAATGGGAAGCACGTCAGCTTCCAGTCTGCAGTAGTGTACAGCTTGTCGTCCAGATAAGCATTCATCAAGAAGCCTTAAATCCAAACTAGCAATTACAGAAGACCAGAATATGTACAATATGGCCATAACCATAAAGAAAGTGAGACCGGAAAACAAACAGCGATAAATGTGATGAAGGGAGAGGCAATAGTATTATTGAGGGGGATTATAGTGATGAAAAAGTTGCTAATGATAATGTTGACAATCACTACAGAAATCAGAGTGCTTACGGCCATGCTTGTGCTGATGAAAATTATAGTTTCTAAGACTCCAGTTACAAGAGAGGGGATGATCATGATGACAAGCACGATTAATCAAAACCAATACGGTCTGTATACATCTGAATACATATGGAGGACAGAGTTAAAAAGCAGAAGTTAAGAGCTGAGAAATCTGTAAGAAAAAAGAAAAAGTTAAATCCAATCAAAGATTTTTAAACTACAGGGAAGCTAAGTTAAGACCCAACCTCCTGGGGGAGACTGGAACCAGCAGAGTTGGGAAAAGTCAGCCAAGTCGTTAATGAAGTTATGACCACAGTCACTGCTGTGGAAGGAGATCTTAATCACCTGCAAGAGTGGAGGGCCGAGACCTAGCCCAGACCCACTTAGTCCACGACACGCTAATGCTAATTAGAGGGAAAGAAGGGAACGTTTGTAATCTGTTCAATTAGCCCAGCCTGGAGAGGCGTCCTGTGAGGCTGAGGAGAGACTCAGGCCCGGGGCTGTGAACTTTTACTGCTGTCTGTGAGCCACACTTGTCGTGGCTGTAGTTGCTTGACGCACATCTGTTCGCGGCAGTTGTGTGGAGGGTTACATATAACAGTTACTGAAGACCATTTTCTTGAACCCCAGGGGGAGACCTGAAGGTTTATGGTCCTGGTTAGATTTTCTACCATGACCATCTATTCATTTTCAAACTTACCACCTCTCTCACAAACTGGATGAGTTTTAGGTGAGCTTTTTCGCCTCCTCCTCCCCCCACTCCTCTTAACGTTTCCCTACACCGCAATTACCCTCCCCTCTTGCTCTTTCTGCAACACGGCAGAAAACATCCAGTGTGGGTAAAGAGTCCGATTTAGAGACGGAGACTCAGAGTGTGTCAGGTCCCAATCCTTGGTCTCTTTCTCTGCTGCCTGCCTGCTTGCTTGGCACCCCTCCACGGCTGTTTCTGTGCCCTGTCAGCAGTACAGCCAGGCAGAGATATGCATCCACCCTGCCCTGGACTCAGCTTCGCGCCGTGCAGTAGGCAGATGTCCACACAATTTACTGCCCGCACCAAATTGGATCACTTCTCTTGTGTTTTGTGCAGGCCTTGCACCTGCTGTTTTCCACATTCTCTCATAAACGACTAAACATCCAGAGATTGGGGGGGAAAGAGAGAAGTGAGGGAGCGGTAGTTGATTTAAGGAAGAAATTAAATCAGAAAGGGCTGAATGAGATAGAAAAATAAAGGAAAAAGGTTGATGGTTGATATATAATAGAGGAGACTGTACTTTTGCAGTAAGTCCTTTTCCTATAAATATGTAAAAAGAGTCCACCTCCAAGATATTAACGGAAAATAGGGCCTATAGAAATCATAGTCTGCAGGTTTCATTACCAGCCCAGCATCAACATAGGCACTGATGATTTACAGCTTGCACAGTTTAACCTCAGGGGCAGCCTTGTAGTCTGCCAGGTCACCAGCGTTGTCAAGGTTAAGCACAATCTGACATCGGATCAGCTGTGACGTGACTGAGTGACAACTGCATTTTATACCTGAGCTGGTTGGATCATTACACGAAGAGGAAAAAAAACACGTCTGTGCCTCTGTTTTCCGGTAATACATGTGTGCATGTGAACCCCGAGGGCCCCTGGCAGGTGGTGGCACACTGTCTGGATCAATTATTGATCCCTCCTGGACTGCCAGGTGTGAAGTACTACTGCACCACACCTCAGACGGGAAATCATAACTCATCACCGCAGAGATGACAAGAGAAAAGGTCCAAGCAATAACAGAATAACTGCTCCTTCACTCCAGCAGCAATCTTGTTGTTGTGTGTCATGAGGCTGGACAGCAGCTGTCTCTTGTGGCCAGAGTACATGGCAACCCCATCACCAGACAGATTGTTAATACTGGATTACATTCAAGTCTTTTCAAACAACAATATGGTTAAGGTTAGGCGACTAAAACAATTGGTCCAAGTTAGGGAACCTTTGTGGTTACATTTGTACAGTTGGTTCGTGGTGGGATGCAGTCAGACGTGCCAAAAGCCCGACCGCCACCCTGACTGCCACACCCTTACGTTCTGCCTCACTACATAAAGGGCACACCTCTTCCTGCACTGGCACTGAGAACTGGCATTGGAGAATCGCCCAAAATGAGCATGATTTCAAGGGATATTGCTACGATCCATGCTCCCATTTGTAGGCATTGCTGTTCGGAATATGTGTATATATAGTATATACATTTATAATATATACCAGTATACATGTTCACATTTCAAAGATCATTGTGGTAATTCAATTAGACAATCATTATCAATTAGAAGTCATATGTTTTAATCCCAAATTGCACAAATTAAAGACACAATGAAAGGCTGCGATACTCAAACACTTTCTCAGCTTTTCAGATAAAAATCTGTTTCTGAGTGTTAATCTTCTGTGTGCAGTCTATTCAGCTAAATGCTCTCCTTATTCAATTCAATTCAATTCAATTCAATTTTATTTATATAGCGCCATATCATAACAAAGTTATCTCAGGGCACTCAATCACATGGAGCCGGTCGAGACCAACTTCCACACACACAAA
>JAVQJD010095400.1:0-16698 GCA_036023655.1 Nannoperca australis | reverse complement strand
TAGACACACACACACACACACACACACACACACACACACACACACACACACACACACACACACACACACACACACACACACACACACACACACACACAGTAATATTGTTTAAATGACTTACAATAACAGAACTACAAGTTGCTCCACAGTTGCTCAGAGTTCCTGCACATTTCCAGGACTTTGTTTAGGCACTTTGGTCTATAAAGTGATCGTAGGCTGCAATAATAATAACATAATTATATATAATAAAACTTGCACTGGCTCCTCTCTCTTAAGTCATGTGTAATATTTGTTGTTGGAAAGCCAAACATTATTAAAACACACACACTTGATGTCGAGGAGTTGAAACTTTGTGTAATTTGATATGCTTTTCAGGTTTATTATGGACAACCCCGCCGCCTGCATCACCTGATGCTGGTGACGTCTCTGCGGTAACTTAGCAACACGAGGAACAGATTTTGAACAAGTTTGGGGATTTTTATGAACATCATTTAAACAAAACCTTGAAACCTGGAGCTTCGTGACCGTGGGAACCCTGATTGTTAAAGTCGTTTTGCAAGCAGAGACACAAAAACATTTTCTGATTCCAGCTGCTCAGATACGAGGATCTGTTGCTGTCAATCAACTCATCATTTGAGCTCTCGTCAATAATTTTAATCACTTCAACTCTTAATCAATTCAATTCATCCGCAGAAGTGTAGGCAAAGAAAGAGGAAGCCCGAAGGACAAAAAAGGTCCCAGACTGAGGAGAAGTTAGACACCCAGAGTAGCATTCATGCAGGTCTGTAGCTAGCACATAAAGCTAACCCGTAGCACCGGAGCTCACCAGAGGAAAAGCGTCCTCCATGCAACCAATCAGCCCTTAAAAACCCAGAGGACGTGATCTCGAGAAGTAAAAACAAAAGATAATATGAACTGAGCTTCAATACCTTTCACACGCAGTCACTCAACACGACTTACATTGGCCTGCAGGTCAGAATGCAAACCTGGTGTGAACAGATGGAGCCGAGGAATCACCTGCAAGACACAAAGGAAACGTGATGAAGGTCCGAGACGCTGTGACGGACGAATCACAGCTTCCCACGGTTTCATTTACCCACCAGCCGCTCAGAACATCAGGATATTTAACTGCACGGGTACAAAACTGAAGCTGGAAACAAGAAAACTCATAAGTCCTGATTCATGTTCTGACTAACTGTTTAAGGACTACACATGTATACTATTACTAAAAGATCGGTAAATAAGTGTAAAACAAATACTTTGAGACTTCTTTTACGAATAATCCATCCATTACTTTTTTTATTAATTAACTAATTGTTTAGTCTAGAGCTGCAACGATGAATCATTTTGACATTCAATGAATCCTTTCAGTCATTTTTTAAGCAAGAAAGTCAAACATCTGCTGCTCTTCTCTGTCACTTTGGGGTTTTGGACTGTTGGTCGGACAAAAGTAAAACTACTCTGTTAAATAAAAGGAAACTAAAACTTTGAGGCTTCAACTATCTTTTTTAAGTTAAATGATTAAGTCTGTAAAACATCTAAAAATAGTTTGTTCATCTGTTTATTATAATCATTTTAAATAATGAAGAGAGAAAAGTAACAAGCCAGATAATAATGTTCAACACAATGAATGTGGTTTGGCAGAAATCCACTCCACTAAATGTATAAGAGAAAAACAGATAGTAAAAAATTTATATATACCTACATATTTTAAAATTAACACAATATGTGGATGTAAACAAATCTCATTAGTGCACACATTTGCATTGACGGCAGCAGTTTATGCAACACTTTGACCATTATGTCACATGAAATGCAAATGCAATATCTGGGATTTCTGCCTGACATACAAAATGCATGATCACTGACGTTCTGCAGAGGACTAATTGATTAATCAACTGGGTCAAACTGTCAGACAGCAAATCTGATTTTATCAAACTGAAGAAATCAAGTAAATTACTTTACTAACTCTTTAATGTACCTTCAGCTCGAGTCAGACAGCCTCCTTTAGTCTAAAATCATCCCAGCGCTGGTATAATAGCACGAAGCTGCTTCTTTACAATATTAATAATAGTTATTATTAATAATAATGTGTGTGTGTGTGTGTGTGTGCGCGTGCGTGCAGTGGAGGCTTTACCGTTAGCACTAGCCCGTGGACTACTACGGCTGGCCCGTAGCCAGAGGGCTCGGTCAGGTAAACTTGAAAACTCTTTAAATTTGACTCTTTTGCGAGCTTTATGTTGTTGTGTAAATGTAATGAATGTAATAAAGTCCACCTTTGTTAAAAAAAAATACTTTAATTAGCTTATTTCAAGTTTAACGGAGTTAGCGAGGTAAACGTCCCTCGCGACGCCCGTTGACACCAACGTAACAACGTACCGGACTCGTTTCACTTCCTATCACAATCTCCAAACTCCTAATTGATACATCTAACTAACTAACTAACTTACCGCACCGGTTTAACACTTAGTTAATATTATGGGATGTAAACACCGCCCAGAGCTAGCTTACCTTGTTCGCTTCACTACTACTTCCTCTTCTTCTTCTTCTTCTTCTTCGTCGACTTTCTCCCATGTCAGTGACGTAACAGCAGGTCTTCCCCTCACCACGTGACCTGCCCATCCCCGTGACGTCACCGGGACGGTCGCGAACAGCTCACCTGAGGCAGCGACACAAGCTGCGAATATACTCGTCTTAATATAATAACGTAACGAATTGGATTTGTAATTGAATTAATATAATTTTGTTTTTGTCTGTCCCTTTTTATTTTATTTTATTTTTTTCTCTTGAATCTTTTATTTCATAACTAGTCAAACCAAAGATAAGTATTATCGACATAATGCCGACAAGTATCATGGGACGTAGCCACATTTCCGCACATGCGCAGAACAAATCGGGTATCCAGTACGGATGGGGTAGTGACAGACACACTTAAACTTTGCATAAAGCTGCGAATATACTACACACTTAGTATGTAACGAGTTTGATTTCTAAATGAATTAATACAATTTTGTTCATGTCTGTCCCTTTAATTTTATTTTCTTGTTTTCCTTTGTAATGTTATGTTTTGGGTCTTGCCTGCCGAGCACCGTCTTGTTACTGTTATGTCCTGTTGTGAGTTTATATTGTGTAAATTTACTTTGTATTTACTTTATACTTTTACTCCACTACCTCAATTTGGAGTAAAATATTGCTTAAGTTACTAGTTGCCAGATTTAGATTATTAATACAAAATATAAGTCAACTAATGATGTATTCATTTTATTAGTATAATGTTCTTTTCTGGAACAGTTTTTCCTGCAAATTTTTCATTTAATTTCGTACAATAGCATGTGAATGTGACTTGTGTGACAATAAAGAATCTTAAATCTTGAATCTAAAGAAAGAGTAAAATAGATCAGTAGCGGATGAAATGTACACTTTTACTCTGTAAAAACGACATTTTCAAACATTATCAGAATAAAAGACGCGATGTCGCCACAAACTGAGCAAATACAGACAAAAACCACACACATACTTCTATTATATTTATATATTTTACATGATGAGCAACACTCTGTGGTTCACAGATAACAGTTGAAATGAGGGATGACTAAACTTAACAAAATCCACTACATAAAAAATGGCTTTGTCGATAGTTTATAAGCCATTAAACAAGAACTTCTGAATACTTCAACATGTTCAATATGTTCACTCATGTAAAGACAGTAAAGTCGTAGCTGCAACGTAAAACACTTCTCACACAAGCGCTGGGATGGAAGGAATTACAGCAACTTCATTTGTTGAACACAACACGCAAATACAGTACCAACATACATGAATATATTGCATAAGGTTAGGTTGTTCTGTTTTTGTCAAGTATTACTACAGTTGTGTTAGGAGAAATGGCTTCTTAGATATCATCATCATCATCATCATCATCATCAGCAACAGCAACATCATCCAACAAAACCCAAGACGTTCCACCAACTCGAAATACAGAAAGAGGAATGTTTCCAAACGGGGTCGAGCGTACAGTAAAGGTTGTGCAAACACGTAAAACACCTGCACTCGGACAGAAATACACCTCGGCCTCCATGCTGCGATGCAGAGCAGCCGGAGAGCTCCCGGCCCCCCCGGCCCACCCTGTGTGTGCTGTATCAACTGGACTTTTCCACTACAGGAACTCATCGTGGAGCCACGAGGCATCTTTGGACCAAACAGTTGTAAAGTGAGACCTGGATTATATTATATTGTATTGACGTGCTTTATAAAGTCCTTGCGTGTAGTGGTTTTATTTAAATATCTGTACATATTTGTGCTCTTGTATGCACCAAAACAAACTCCTTGTACGTGAAAACCAACGTAATAAATAACTAATCTGATTCTGATGAGGCGATGCCGCTCAGCCTTGCTGCCAGTTTTGCCCGGTGGCCACTCGTGGTATTGCACTTATCTTATAAGTCTGGAAAACTGCCAACAAGGTCGATTTATGACTTTCTATCATGCAGATTTGATCCACGGAGGGTTTTAGTGGTTTAAAAATGTGACGTCATAACAATGAATTAATAAAAAGTCCCTCAAAACGGCGACCCGGGTCCTTCAACTGTTCTTGGAACTATGAAAAAGTTCCTCTGGATCAAAAAGTGACTGAGGCTCCACTGTTCAGGAGGTGACGCTACTTTAGCCGCAACTAGCATAACACCTCTTCCTGTGGAGCTGCATTGTGGGTAACGTAGGCACCAGGTTTTCATGAATGATCTGATGCTCGTCATTGAGTTTAATGGACGTGCCGCTGCATCGTTGTTTGTGTGTTTGTGTACAGATGAAAAGGGCAAACTCGTCTCAGGCTGAGAGTTTGTGAACTCTCACGTATTACAATAACTTCAAGTCACTGAGGGAACCATTCCATTTTCTGAAAAATAAACACGCAACTTCATCTCCAATAAGTCCAGGAGGCTGCAAATGACTTTGTATGAAAATATCATCACCAATGAAAAGAAATATCAATATATACCCGATAAATATACTATATAACTGATAACTGAAGTTTAAATGTGTGTTCACGTACAGATCGAGCAACAACATGTAATTTCCAGCGACCATCTTGGAAAAATATGTTATTACAGTTTTTCATCCAGATGGTTGGAAGAGTTTTGTAGGATTCTGTGAATACTTTCAAGTGTTTTAAATTTATTTTTCAGAAAATCAGATGCTGGAATACATGAGAGGGTTATAAACTGGGTTATATCAATATATATATTATATATTATATATATATATATATTTGTAAAACACAGTGGAAGCCTTACAGGTTCTTAAAACTTCAGGTTACGGGTTCCCGTAGTGGAAAAATGACCAGTTTAAGCTAAAAGCTGACGTGGAGAGGTGTGACGTGAGCGGCTTTGAGGTAAAGCATCAAAGCAGCAAAGTTAAGTGTTTAAAATCCTCTGATAAATACGTTCCTTCACACATAACTCTACAATTTCCACATCAATCACAGGAAAAAACCTGCGATCTCGATGTGATTCTACCGTTAAGACTACAGCATGGTTACGTTTGATCCTCTAAATACCTTTAAATCTCTAAAAGACTAGCGTTGCATTAAGAGCTGATTGATTTGAACAACGCCGGCTCGTGTTCTACCAAATCAAAAATACTGCTCAGATGTTTATTGATCATCTGATTGAACTGCATATTGTTTTAATGTGTGATTTCTGGCGTCTAATCTCTGTTTAAGCTCGTGACCATAGGCAGACGAAGCCATTCAAATACTGTGATCTGTAAAGTGCATAAAAGTGGAGAACAGCATCGTAACAACATGAACAGCTGCTTTGACAAATATGGCTCCCATCATGGCCGATTTCCTCCAGCGTGACAAGAAGAAAACACTTAAAGGGTGATTCAAATACCTCTTTGGGTAAAAGTCGCACATTGTTCTTCACTCTCAGGTTAAACAAAGATCTACTTTATAAAAAAATCAGACAACTTACAGTATGAGGAATAAAACTGGAGCATTGGGATCAAAGTGCCGTGTTGTTGTCGGGAGCAGGAGCGGTGTGCAGACGCAGCACCGCCTTGTTAAAATCATCCAAAACAAGGTTTGCATTGCCTGTAGAGACGCTGGAACTTCAGTAGGGGATTTGGTTCTGGTAATACTGCAGCATGTCGTACGTTTTGCTCCTGATGGAAACAAGATCACCCGAGAAAGTTAGTAAGTTACCACCATGTTACAAAGCAGACGGGAGGCACTTGAACCATCCCATCATCGTCATGGTAACGTGAGATTACCTGCTACTGAGGAAGCAGCTCTGGATCACTTTGATGATGAACGCCGCCGCTTCTTTCTCACTCATTTGGGGATTAAACCGTCCTCTGATTCAAAAAAACAACAAAATAATCACAAGCGTTAGCATTAAAGCTCATGTGGGGGGGGGGGCACGCTGGAAACACGCTGGAAACACAATGCTGACGTGTGTAATATGTAAACAAACAGCTGCTTACTAACAACAACATTAGCATTGATCAGAGGTGATGTTTCTGGTCACCTGAGCTCTTTAGCGGCTACATGCTACTTTATCTTCACCAGCTAGCTGCTAACGTTGTCTCCCTGCCACTGTTTTAATAGCAAACTTAACTATATTCAATCTCCTGGAAACACTTTTGTTTTGTACTAACCCTGGTATGAACAACATGACAATAAAGTTTGATTTGAGCTTAATCAATGAGCTAAAAGCTGCTAAAAGCTGCAGAACTGAGAGATCATTTGTCCCTACGAGCAGATACCTTCGTATTCCAGATGGTCAGTACATCCCATTGCTAATATAAATATATAAACACTGAAAAATGAAGATTTAGAACAAGTGCTACTTCTTCAAATGAAACTCACAGAACGTATACGACACGCTATATATGTATATTTAAGTATTTCTACTTCTCTACACAGAGACTTCCTGCTGTGGAACTTACTTGAGGAGTTTAATGGTTTGTCCTCTGAAGCACGGCAGTCCAGTGTCCAGCATGAGGGTCACTAGAGACACCACTGCATCCATGTAGGGGCTTCATGTCCAGAGACAAAGCAAACAACAACAACAACAACAACAGAAAAGAGTCGTCACTAAAGTTACAAAGTTAAACAACAACAATATAAAAGCTCTCTTCTTTCTGGATCGAATCCTTACCGCACAGCCAGATATCCTCTGACACACATCTCCATGAACCATTTGAAAGGCGTGGCCTCCATCTTGCCCCCCATGATCATCACCATCTCGTCTGTCAGCTTGATGTCGGGCTCCCAGCCCAGGTTTCCTCCGGGTGAGCTCTCGAACATGAAGCCGAAGTCTGCAGAACACAAAACCAGGCCGGCGTGAGCACAAACAGTCGCCGCTGCGCTCAGCGAGTCCACGTCTCTGCAGCTTACCGATGTGGATGAGGTGGCCCTTGCTGTCCAGCATGATGTTGCCGTTGTGTCGGTCTTTGATCTGCAGCAGGAACAGCAGAAGGCTGTAGGCGGCCATGCTGCGGATGAAGTTATACCGAGCCTGTGGGAACAGAGGAGGCGACGGCTCAGTGAATAAAGATTACAGGCAGAAGAAAGTGCGGTGGACAAGAAGTGCACCTCCCGCAGAGACACCAACATGTAAAGAAAGCAGAGGCTTTCTGGAATCAGGTCTGGTGGTATTTAAACAGACACATCCATCACACCCTGGACACAGCCTGTTCCAGCTCCTCCCCTCTGGCAGACGCTACAGACCAGTGTTCACCAGAACCACCAGACACAAGAACAGCTTCTTCCCACAGGTCATCACCACGATGAACAGCTGAGACCAGTCTCACAGCATCTGGATCACTCATGTGCAACAACCCTGGGACACAAATGTTCACTGCACCGTCCACAACAAGTTACACAAGCTGTACATTTTGTACATATGGTATCATTCCCAACGACCTCATGTAAATTAAGCAACCTGCGCACCTTCTGGAAGGCGAGCGTGGACTCGTCGCCGTACTGGTTGCGGAAGTAATCGTACATCCCGAAGTCCGTCTGTCTGCCGAGCTGGTCCCGGGACTTGCAGTCTGGGATGCACTCGATCACGCCACACTGAGGAGCAGAGGGTCGGTTAATACGATCGTGGAAAGAAGATTCTGCGTTTTACAGACTTGTTTGTAGAGTCCTGGCCCTCATTCCTACAAAACTCACACGATCAGAGTTTTAAACTTGTTGTAGTTGACTTTATATTGTCGACGTCCACTTCACTGCTCAGTTCAACCTGCAAAGAACGACTGACGGACGTTTAGTGTTGACTTTTAAAACCTCGTGTTCAGACTGTTGAGCCTGTCTGGTCTCAATCTGCGTGTCGCCATGTTTCTACACCTGTATATACGTGTGTGTGTGTGTGTGTGTGTGTGTGCGTGCTCTGGTACGCTGTGGCTACGTCACCTGCACACCTTTGGGCACAGGCAGGTACTCACAGTCACACAGTCGGCTGCAGGGAAGCCACACTGGTTTATTTTTGGTTTGTCTGATATTTACAAGCTCACTTTTGTAAAAAGAAGATCCCATGTGAAGGCAGAGGAACCGCCCACCCAGAGCCTGGTTCTGGTTCTGGTTCTGGTTGAGGTTTCTACCTGTTAAAAGGGTCCTGCTGCTGCTCGTGGTGGGACTGTTGGGTCTCTGTACATATGAGGAGCCGGTGCCCTGAGATCTTACTTTGTGTTGAGATATAAATGAATAAAACTGAATTGAAGTGGATGTTTTGTTGCTGTTCGATTGTCACGACATCAACGGACAAACTATAGAATAAAATACAATCGTAGCTGTTAAAAGGTTTAGCTGCAGAGGGGAGGGTGCTGTCTTACCCCTGGTGCGGTGGCCACCACTCTGTAGGGGAAGACGAACAGATCCAGGCCGACCAGCTGGAAAATATTCTTAAAAAGCCCGATGATCTGCAGAGCCAGCATGTCCTGCAGGCAGAGGAGGGGTCACGGGAGAAGTTGAGTCAAAGTTTCCTCCCCTGAAAACGTGAAAAAGCAGCGGTCAGAGAAGCCCGGTCACCTGTCTGCAGTCATCTCCCACTTTAAAGATGGCCGCCTGCCAGCAGATCCTGCGCGAGCCGTCTGGGTTCTCCTCCCCGTCCTCCAGAGAGTCGGAGGGGCAGCGGAGACCCTCCCTCTCCAGCTCGCTCACCCCACAGCGCTTCACCTTGAACTTGGCCAGGTAGGGAGCCTTGGCGGCGCTGCGAGATAAAACACAACGTAACGAATAATGAACACACACACACACACACACACACACACACACACACACACACACACACACACACACACACACCTCTGCATGGGGGTTCCAGACTTGTAGTCGATGTCCACCACGATGGCCTCGGGGTTACTCGGCAGGTAACAGCCTAGAAAACAAACAACGGGCTGCGTTCGTACTCACACGTCTGTTTTACTGCAGCAAATATTCACAC
The DNA here is from genome assembly GCA_036023655.1 of Nannoperca australis. Lineage (NCBI taxonomy): Eukaryota > Metazoa > Chordata > Actinopteri > Centrarchiformes > Percichthyidae > Nannoperca > Nannoperca australis. The sequence goes on along the minus strand of JAVQJD010095400.1, from coordinate 7,249 downwards.
GGAAGAAAAAAATAAACTATTTTACAACACAAATGTTCTACGTGGAAGAAAATCTCAAGTTTTAGAGACAATGCACCAGAAAAGAACTTCTTCATCTGTCAGATAGAGAGGATATCTGGAAAGATTTAAAGCTTAAAGGAACAGATTCACACTGAATGCCTCTGAGATCATGATTGTTATTTGATTCCAAACACTCACAATAAATGAGCCAAGACATCCTCATGCTGCTGTTCAACACATGAAAAAGGTCGTTTTTCAGCTTCTGTATCTCTGAACTCTCCTATTGAACCGAATCACACACATTTAGGCTCCTTTTGATAACTAATATGATACGTTTTCTCCTCTGACACAGTTTGAAAAGCTCTGCACTGGAGGAATGTGTCCAATATCAAGAGCTAGTGCCCTCAGGTGTGCTGCCAGTTACCTGGCTGGACTTTGATATCCGACAGAGCTTTGAGGCAGGCTCTTTTCCTCTCCTCTCCCTTTGGAACCGGCCTGAAAAACAAAAACCAAAAACCAGATCAGGGTCCTGGTTCCACCACCGCATCGTGTCTGCTTCAGGGTCTGTGGGGGCTTTACTTGAGGATGGCGGACACGTTGGTGATCTTGTTGAAGAAGTCAAACTCCCTCTGGTAGAAGTCTTTGGCCGGACCCGACAGAGAACCCGTGATCTCCTCCACCATCTGCTCCAACAGCTCCCCGATGTCGGCTGATCTCCGATCAGATCAACAGGACCATAGAAGTACACATGAACAGGAAGAGACATTAACTGAACACAGCGTAGCCAGAAACACAGAAGAAATACCACAGAAGTTGCAGCATGAACGACGTGAAATTGCACGTTTTTACTTGTGAAATGTAAACAATTGTGTGTAAACAATAAAAGTGTTCATTTATTTATATTATATTATAATATTTGTATAGAGTCAAATTCAAGCACCTTTCAAGGTACCTAAACCAAACATTACCAAACTCTCAAAGCCTTCATCACGACATATAAATTGTTACTACAAATGTCAGAAGACAAACAAACAAATACGACGACAAGTTTCCATGAAATTAAGCATTTTCCAGACTTTCCAGACTTTGTACAAACACTGTTTTCTTTGAGGTGGAAAACATATACGCTGCGCGGCCAGATGCTATTTCAGTGTGAAAACTAAGTTACGTTACTGTGATCATTGAATTTCAAGGTCAGACAGATGTTAATAACAGGGTCAACACAGCTTTCTGAGTCAAATTCAAGCACTTTTAAGGTACCTAAATCAAATATTTCCAGACTCAAAGCCTTCATCATCATATACAAATTGTTTCTGTAAAAATAACGTTTACAGAATTCCTTGACACGCACAGTAATCAATGCATAATGTCACTTTTTGTCAATTTTACCGGCTGTTCATATTAACTTTGATTAGACGTATTGATCTGGATTATTTAAAGCTTCCTGATTTCCAGAGTATTGAATCAACAGAAGAACTTCTCCAGCTGTGAAGGACAAGTGAACACAAGAAACTGTATATTTATGTTCAAAATTGAGCATTTTTCCAAGACGTATGTTTGAATTCAAGCATTTCTCAAACGTTCAAGAGTTTGGATGAACCCTGTAATGAGGCTGGTTTCAGTTTGTGCCCTCAGCAGGTTCCTGCAGGTATTCCTCTCAGGATCAGGGTGTAAAAAGTGGTGAGAAGTCTCAGTTCTGTAGTTCTGACACTGAATCAGTCTAACTAACTCACGGTCTTTGTGGTGTCCCTCCTCGTCCATGAAGATGTTGGTCTTCATGTTCCAGATGAACTGATGGGCGAGAAGCTGAGACTTCTGGGCCGCCCACAGGATGTACTCTCTCACATAACCCATCTAAGCAGGACAAGGGGGGGAAGTGACATCACAATGAGTGACAACACCAGCGTGCACGCTGCTCTGATCATAACTTCAACAGTGTCAAGAAATATTTGTGTTTACTTTGTCAAAGTTAGGAAAAGACTGTCAGTTGTTTATTGGTTTTGATTTATTGACTTAGAAAACCTTTTAGCAAACAAGTCGTCCAGATTTTAGTGATCTAGTGTCAAATCATTATCTCCACAAAAGTTCTTGCTGCGTAAACAAGTAAACAATATATATGATGAACCTCTTGATAAGAAAGAGGCACTATTCTGTCCAAACAAAGACACGTAAAAGCCAAATAATGTGAAATAAAACCATCTGAAGTCTGAAGGCAGAGGGGTTCACGGTTACCTTGTCATAACGCAGCGCCTGGACAATCTGGGGGATGTAGAACAAGATGGCGTCCTAAGAACAAACGTACCGTTACAACAGAGCTTCAGATGCGTTCACATCAGTTACAGCACAGAGGGGGTGGACTCACTGGAGGGAAGGAGCGCAGCACCTTCACCCCGTACTGAGCGGTGAGAGGGTGAGGAGGGTACATGCTGCTGAAGTAGGACAGGCCGGTGGGCGGGTCCGCTGGAGCCCAGCACAGGATGTGGCTCAGCTCAGGAGAGTCCGCATCGATGGTGTGCCACGTCACCAGGAACTAGGAAAGCATTCAAAATGTCTTCACAAACAACAAAAGACACGTTTTCTGGAAACTGGAACCGAGCTGGACTCAGTGGTCTCACCTTGACGGCCTCGGGGACGTCACTGACCGCTCCGGGGTCCAGTCTCACCAGCCGGGTCACTTCAGCCACGATGGCGTCGTTCTTAAACCTGGAAACCAAGGAGTTCAAACATAAACATCTGGAACAGGTAGGACTCTCGCTAAACATTGATTTTAAAGGCAGAAGAACAGCAGCCACGGAGGTACAATCACAGCCTCACTCTGAATCACACTCAGCTGTAATGATGCAAATCAGGAGCTTCTGTGTGCGAACAGATGACTTGTTAGTAGATACTCACTCTGGGAACATGTTTCATTTGAACAGAAAGACACACAAACATGTGCAGCTGCAGCTCAAGTAGAGTCAGAAAGTCAGAAAACGTATCTAACTATAGTTTCTGAACATCGAGGGTATAATTCATGCGCTTTTCAAGCACTTTCAAGGTACTTAAACCAAAGAAATCCCAGACCCTGGAAGCCTTAATCAACACATCTAAAGTGTTCCTATAAATCCCAGGAGACATCAAGCAGATCGTTTCCCTGAGCAACCGCGTCGACGACGAAACACCAGATTATGTTGGAAAATCAAGCACTTTCCCAACCTTGAAAACAAAACAGTTCAAATGACCAAACTTTCAAGACTTGGTACAAACCCTGAACATGACAGTCGCTAACATTAGCCGCCATCAGCTACTGTCCACACTGCAGGAGCAGAGTGTTTTACTGCAGTTAAATTCAGTTTTTCATTATAAAACAAGGAGATAGGCTCCAACAGTAAGCATTGATTTCTATTTATTTATTAAAGTCCTTATTTGTCGTCGTATATTATTAAAATTGTTCCTATTGTCGTTATCTGACTCGCTCAAATGCTTGAAAATGCTAAATTTGAAAAAACTGCTTTTAGTTTTTGTGCTGTAAACATTTTTTACACTTTACAAACAGACAAATTACAAACTACTTCGATCTTGAATGTAACAGTTTTAAACTTTGTTTTCTTGTTTTTGTGTGTGTGTGTGTGTGAGTGAGTGAGAGAGAGAGAGAGAGAGCGAGTGACCACCTAGTTGGTAGCTGCATAGCCAGGTAGGGTGCGATGCCCCAGGCCAGGTTGACGTTGTCCTTCCACTGTTTCTCAGTCAGACTGATGTATTTGGACCTCCAGTTGGCGATGCTGGTCTCCACTGACTGCTCCGTGGCGATGGCCAGCTCCTGGGTGGACAGGGGGTTGTACCACGTCGTCAGGCGTTCGATCTCACTGGCCTGGGAAGACGGGAGAGAGCGGGCATTAAAAAGATAACGGCTGAGAACGAGTTAAAACCAGAACAACTGGATATCAGCCCTCACCAGTAGAGCCAGCAGCAGAGTCCTGCGCTTCATGTAGTATTTGTGAAGCTGCGTCCCTCTGTTGCTCTTCTTGGACATGCCTGCGAGGACGGGATGTGTGCGTCAGTTAAAGCTAGCAGTACATGTACGTTCAGTCACAGCCCAGGAACTGTTACGACGTCCAAAATTCAGCCGGGAAGAAGAGTTCTCACTCTGTCGGTTTTATCAAAGATCATTTGGGAGCCGACTTGTGTCCACTTGGGGTACAGAAAGGTAAGTTCTGATATCCTTTCAGGGAAAAAAGATCATTTAGCTTTCGATTTATCGACACAATGCCCACTTGAAAAGAAATCATTGGTAATTATCCAGTGGTGGCACTGATGGCAGTTCATGTTTCAAACATAAGATAGAATAGCTTTTGTAGGATCAACGTAGGTCTAAAGAGACGAAAGCTAATATTTGTTCCGTCCAAACTGGTGTGTCAGACAATAAAGTTGAGCTTTATTATTTTATTTTTAGACTTATAAGTATATATAAATGAAAACAGTGGCAGTGTAGTGAAGCTGAACGCTCTAAAACAAGTTGTCCCAATTGGAAACTAATAAGACATCAGCCAAAGAGTCTCTACACACTTAGGTGTAAACACACACAGGCAGAAGCCCAAACCACAAACATACGCACATGCATGTCAAGAACTATACGATATTATAATAAAAAAGAAATCACTTCTGCACCCGTTCAGATGAATTTATGCATCCTGTAGAAGGAAATGAAATAAAAAACCAGGAGTATTAAGTTAATACCAAGGTTCTGATAATGTCAGGATCTCTCATTTATTTATTCCCAATCAATTGCTCATAACTATCTTTTCCTGCAAAATAAGTGTTTGAGAAATAAAAATGAAGGAGCCTTATTATTATTCTAACAAGACTGAGGGCAGGAGTCTGAACGGGTCTGGAAGCGGTACCTGATTTCTTGGATGCGGTGGACATGCCACTGGACAGCGGGTACGTGTTGATCCACCCCTGGCCGCTCTGCTGGGAGCGAGAGCTGGAGTCCATGTTGCTCCGGAGGTCGGCAGCGTTCATCACCGACAGACTGTTCAAGGACGGGTCCTGATTATCTGTTTCCACACAAAACGGATTCAGAACGGGCCGAGAAACACACAGAAACTGTAACTTCACTCTTCATGGTCCGAAATAAAGAAAGAGGTGCTTCTTCCAGACTGTAAACTTGAACAAGAGAAGTCACAGGTCAATGTACGTAAATGTTACGGCTTCCAAACAGTGACAAACATCAACAGTATGATCGATGATGAGGGAGTTGAGCTGCAGCAGTTAGTCCTCTGCTGCCGTGACGGTCATGCAGGTGAAAGCAGGGAACTCCAGCGGGATTTACATGTAGGTAGAAGTTGCCTTGAACCACTGATACTGGGTCAGATATTATTTTGGTCTTTGTTAATGCGCGTGTGTGTGTGTAGGAGGGGGTGGGGGGGGGCCTGGAGGTAGATTAATCTGATCCAGAATCAGCTGTTAGAGGACTCGTCTACCTGAAGCGCTTCGATGTGCATGAGAATGAGACCATGTCTTTTCTCGGGGTTGTCGGGAATGAAGAGGAGAGGATTTTCTGGGGTGGAAGAAAAAACATTTGAAGTTTGTAGTTTCTTCTTTTGATACCACGTTGATCAATGGAGGGGGGGGGGCAGACGGGCGGGCTGACGGGATGAATAATCATGCATAACGCAGCTGACAAATTTGCGCTTTTCCTCACAGCTGCTAAACGTCAAGAATGAAAAGAACAGACAGATTGTAAAAAGAATAAGTAGTAAGATTCTGAAAGAAGTAAGAGAAAGAGGAAAAGTAAAAGGAAATAAGAGCAAACTGGAGAAAGAAGCTAGAAAACATGAAAAGCTAGATAGATACGAGGATCTATCGGCAGCGAGTGAGGACAAACAGCGTCAAATTTGACAGGCGTAAAAGCATGCCCCTGCTGCAGTGCAGTCCCAGCTCCACCACTTTAGGCTTACTTAAAATAGATATCGGAGAAGTGCTGGACACGATAAGCGATCCAAATATCCCGGCAGAGAGCGTGCTCGGGGCTGGGGTAGTACCAAGCTCACCAGGTGGGACCAAGTGGCACGCTGCCAGGTACTTCTTGTCGGACAGGATGCTGGCGTAGAAACGGATGATGATGCTGATGTCCTCGCGGAGATGCTTGTCACCTTGGGTGGGAAACTTTGGAGCCGCGCTGGAGAGACAGCGGAGAGTTAGTTAGCAAGGTCTTCTTTTACATCATGGCATCGAGGCAAAGAGTCCACAGTCATGCTAGGAGCTCTGTGAGGCTTTGAGCTAAATGCTACCAGCAGCATGCTAACATGCTCCCAGCGGCAATGCTAACGTGTTGATGTTAAGCAGGTATCATGTTCACTAAGGTGTTGTTTGCAATATGAAGACGTCACCTGATCGACTGCATGAACACGTTTGTAGCACCTGTAGGTTTGAGTGCGTGCACACAGGCGTGTTTGTGGGTACCTGAAGTAATCAAAGGCTGTAGAATAGATCTTCTCTCGCAGCACATTTCTTACAGTTGCATTGGTGAGGACGTCAGAGTGGAGCAGAGCCAGACCCAGAGTCAGCAGCCTGGAGACACCACAAACACCAAAACCCACAATCTGCATCTTTAATCCAACTGACGAAGAGGAAAAAGACATGAAGTGACAGGAAGCTGCCTAGAGAAGGTACCATACATAATCCTTAAGCTTTGTGTGTGTTTATGTACCTGAAACGAGGTCCAATAGCAGCTACGTGGCGGTTGAGGCTGCTCTTAGCCCCACCGACGTTGAGGGACAGCGAACGCTGAAGCAAACTCCCAAAGATCTCCACTTGATCTTCGCTGGAATACTTAGCGATCTCAAACCTCTGGACTAGAAACTAGAGGCAGATGTAAGAGGCAATGAGTGTCAGGGGAGAAGATTGATATAAAAAAATGTAATTACCCAAGCAGATTGTCTTTTGTCTGACCTCGATCCATATGTGGTGAGGGGTAACATCTGGAGGGCAGGGGATGGGCTGACTCTCCTCTGATGCAGCCAGAGGATCAGCCTCCACCTGAGCGTCGGAGAACAAGCCCATCTTGAGCTCCACGGTCATCTGCCACGCTCCCGCCATCTCTCGCATGAACTAGGCAGCCAGAGAGGAGATAGACAGTGTGTTTAAATATATATGTACACTACCGTTCAAAAGTTTGGGGTCACCCAAACAATTGTGTTTTCCATGAAAAGTCACACTTATTCACCACCATACGTTGTGAAATGAATAGAAAATAGAGTCAAGACAT
>JAVQJD010095392.1:0-10785 GCA_036023655.1 Nannoperca australis | reverse complement strand
TCAAATACAAATCATTATTTCTAACCTTGTCAATGTCTTGACTCTATTTTCTATTCATTTCACAACATATGGTGGTGAATAAGTGTGACTTTTCATGGAAAACACAAAATTGTTTGGGTGACCCCAAACTTTTGAACAGTAGTGTGTGTGTGTATATATATATATATATATATATATATATATATATATATATGTAAACACACACAGCCCTGACAAGTTTTATGAGAGATCTTGTTTTTTTAAATCATGGTTCTATACACTTTATGAAACCTCTTATGTGGAAGTCGCTTTGGATGAAAGCGTCTGCTAAATGCCTTAATGTAATGTGTGTGTGTGTGTACAAGTAAGTATATGCGGGGATACAGGAAAGGGCATGAATGTATATAAATGACCAAGTGTTCATATTTTTGTGGATGTATTGTGACATTCACATTGTGAAAACAAATGTCCCTCCTGGGAAACTATGTATATTTATTCTGCTAAAGTTGCTAAAGTAAAATTAATTTGTATTATTATTCATTATTTCATCCTGACCTAAGTCCCTCAGTCCACCTAGTGAACCACCACCCAAACCAACACCTCACCCTGGAGCAGGTGGAGCCTCTGATCCACGGCATGCTGGCAAGCATCAAGTCAGCCTTAATGGCAGTGGACCATAATGGGACAGGACTGGTGAGCAAAGAAGAGTTCAGACGAGTCCTGGAGACCCTGCTATATGTCAGCAAGAACCAGCTGAACACTGTGCTCAACCAGGTGAGAGAGATACTCACCTTCCTCTCTGTCCACATAGAGGTGCAAGGTTTATCAGCTTATCAGTAAGGCTTTAGTGTGGGAAATTCAGTACAAGAACATTCACTCCTATTTCTGTGAGGTCCCGACTGTAAGAAGTGACAGCAGTGAAGCTGTATCTGATCAGGGGATTTTTAACGAAGATTTAACGAAAGAGTTTGCACATGCAAAATCAAGTGGTTTTCCTTTTATTCAGTTTCCAGTGTTGGAATTTAGCTCAGGGGATGTTGGCTTTATGTTTATGGTGCATTACTGTCACCACATGTAAATATTGACAGCTAGCAAGATGAAAGATTACTGGTTCAGTCTCTGGTTCACACACTGACTAGCTCACTCCCTAAGCCAGAGGTCGGCAACCCGCGGCTCTTTCATCCTTATACTGCGTGGCTGGGGAAAATAAATTATAAAAATGTAAGTATTTCATTTAAGTGTATTTTATTTGATGTTTTGCATGTATGAGGTCCCGGGTTCAAGAGTTAAGAGTTCAAAATGTGTTCATTACATTAAAAAAATGTAAATTTCTCTGTAGCACTTCATGGATTTCATAAGCAACACACTATAGTTGTTTATACAAAGAGTAAAGGTAAAAAAAAACAATATATATAGTGTTATCTTCATTTTAGATGTCAAAGTATTTGCGGCTCCCGGTGTTTTCTTTACCGTGGAAACTGGGTCCAAATGGCTCTTTTGGTGTTAAAGGTTGCCGACCCCTGCCCTAAGCAATAGCCCAAATTCCATGTCAGTATCATTAACAGATGAAAGGATCCACCCAAAATCTCTGTATTGTAAGTAAATATCTCTGTGCCATGTTTTCATCCACTGCCTGACAGAGCACTCCAGTACTTTAAAAGACCAACCTTCAACACCCTGATGTTGTCAGTCAAGTGTGTCTGACCCTTTTCTCCGACCTCCCTGCAATAAACAAATACATATTGACTATATCTTGGTCTATTTCATTCAAGTAGTCCAACTGGGACAAGATCCCGAGGCAGATCCAGAACACACGAGAGGGATTATGTACCACAATTGGCCTGGGATTGCCTTGGAACCCCCCAGAGAAGTTGGGCAAATGAGCTAGGAAGGAGAACTTGTGGGGTACATTGCTCAACCTGCTACCACTGTGACCTGTACCCACATAAGGAATATGTTCTCTGGGCCTTTCCCCCTAGTTTTGATTCTGTCATGTTAGAACTGTGTTGGTATATGGGGCATCATCCAGAAGATGGCAGTAGAATATGGTTTTATCTCTTCCACGCTGCTGACATTGACAAATGATGCTCCTTGGCTGTGGAGAAGTGCATCTGGCAGCTGTTAGAGCAGACGTTTCTGTTGTGCCTCTGGTATCAGTTTATCCTCTGGTCCAGCTCGCAGACCTATTCTTTGCTGTGTTTTATTTCATATAAAAGTATTTTAAGTAAAAGATGATTTCTACATTTAAACCCCCTCTGGACTATGAAAGCAGCAGTAGGGATATTGCTGGGTGATGTAGGATGTTGAAGGCCTAATGAGTGCTGAGGCTGTGAACAAGGGTGCTTCTCTCTGGCATTGATCAATTGAGCATGCACGTGTGTGGTGTGTTTGGGGTCCGTGTATGGTGGCGTAATTCTCCCTCTCTCTTCATCTTCATGTGTGTGCATGATGCCTCTGTCACTCTGTTATGCCACTGTAATCGTCTCCATTGTTCTTCTTTGTTCCATCTCAGTGCTCATGCCTGACAGTTTGACTGCCTGTCTTTTCCACACAGATTTCCTCCCATAATATCAGCACTGTGTGTCTTCAAACACAATCCCACTTCCCTCCACGCCCCCCCCCACTCACCGTCTTATTCATTATAGACAGTGTGTGAGTGTGTGTTGTGGAAAGTTTACTTGAAAATACTATCACTAGAGTAGCAGCTGTTCTTGTGACTGTTTGATGTAGAAGTCGCTTTGTGCTCGAGGGAGCGAGATGCTACAAGCAGGCCCACCCCCCCCCCCTTTTCTTCTTCTGTTTATTTATCTATGTGGTCTCATCCATGCCTCATTTTCATTTGTTAAGTATTGATCAATAATTAAATGTGCACTGGTAAATGAGTGCACTTGGCACTGGGCCTGTAAAAGAGAAGTTGCTTGAATAATTAGAGCTTGATGGGGAGGAGGGAGAGTCGATGGACAAAGAGACAATCACAGCTGACATACTGGATGAAAAACAAGAAGCTGGTGACAGACAGCCAGACTCATGCAGAGAACAAGACAGAGAAAACCCGTTGCATCATCACTGCGTCTCTTCCCTTGCTAAATTACTTTTTTTTTTTTATTTAGTGTGATTATAATTGATTTAGATTCCTCTTAAATGTTGCAGCATTCTACCTACCTTTTTAGAAACACACTTTGCTATTTAAAGCCTAATTTGAACCCACATTTGGCTGCGGCAACACATTTTTCAAGATTGTGGAGAATCTGCACTCATCCACCAAAACAATGGCAGAGATCGTCGACTATGTTCTCTAAGTTTTATTTATTTTCAAGCAGTGTAGTTGTGCTAAACAATATCTTTAAATTAGACAGAGAGAAAGAAACTTAGAGACTCGCTGGTGAACATAATGGAGCACTTAGTAGCCAAAGAGACACATTTTTCTCTGGAGTTGGTAGAGACCAAAAACAAAGCTAAAGGAGAGTGAATATTACATTCATCAGACACAGACACCATGCCACATGAATGATGATGTTGCTCTGTGTCTGCTGGATGTCGAAATAAACAATTGTTTGCTAACAAGTTTAACATATCAACTTTATAAGTTGATAATAATTTTATGTTCTATTTACAAATTGTTCTGCTGCCCTAAAGTGGCCAGAAATCATCATTAAAAAATGATTGAACCTTTAAAATGTATATGGTGAATTTGATTGAGTCTGATTTCATCACTAATAAAACAAATTTGGGTCCAGCACTCATTGATATATTGGTATTTATTGCAAAGTCAGGAAAATTAATAGGTTAAATATCTTGTTCTTTTCTATGAATAAAGAAGCATTTTGGACACCCATCTCATCCCTGCACTACGATTATGATAGCAGATTTCTATAACAAGCACCACGTTCAAGAATGGAGATGTTTGGTTTCCCCTGAGTCAGTAACAAGTTACATTCTTTTACCATCAGTTTGAGGTGGTAAAATTAAACTTTAGAAAGATAGGCTGTGTAAATATCATTACTGAGTCACTTTGCTCACTCTGTACTTGTGCCACTGTTCCACTGACAGTAAAGGCCCCAGTGTGTTACAAACAAAATAATTTGAACAGAATGTTGTCTGACCAGGTCTGAAGGCAAAAGTGTGTATACCTGTTCTGAATGGACACACTGGAAAGTCAGCTGCCACAGCCTCCTGCTACCTGCATCCCAGACCCTCCTGGATATCTCTGTCTTTTGGATGTATTTATAGTCTTGATGCAATAAATTGTTCAAATGGGGGTCATGGCACATGTTTGGACAGCGTCTTCTTTAAGGCCTTCATTGGTGTTGAGTGAAAAGCTATAAAAGTAGTCATGTGAAGAACGTAAAAAGAACTTAAGACCAAGTGTTAGAGGACTGATTAAACGCTCGTTTATCAATTTAATGTCAGCTGAAATGAATGATCGGAATATATTTGTCCTGGCCAGAGGTTTTTATAACAGCATCCTGATGGGAGGAGTTGGAATTAATGATGGAGGGGATGTGAAGGGTCCTGTGTGAAGGCCCAATACTGAATCAAACAGCCATTGGACTATTCATTGGTATGTTGGTATTTACTGATCATTTAATTCAATCTATTTTTATTACTGACTTTTTTCACTAAGCATTTTGTACACCAATCCTGTATCCATACACTCCAATGACATTCCAGTAGTCTGAAATTTCTTGTCCTCTAGTCTACATGATAAAATGCTTTGCTGCTGCCCTCTAGAGAAAAATAACCCACAGTGAAAACCATGAGAAAAAATAAGCTCAGCTGATATGTACAGACATCTCAACATGCCCTCTATTCCTCTAGCCACTAACCTCCATCTCACTTTCAGCCTCAAACTGAACTGCAGGTGTAACATCGCTGTCACAGGTATATAGAGCATGAAGAGCCCCCCCCCCTGTGTTATGCTATGTGGCTGCTGATAGCAGTGATAATTGGATGGTGCGGTGTCTATAATAAGACTCAATGACAGGAGCTCCGCTGGGGAAGGATGTAGGGCAGGGCAGCAGGGACTATACTTTGATTATGAGCCACCAAAATAGGTATACGTGTGTGCATGCACTAAGTATTTGTCTGCTGGATTGAATGTGTGCGTTTGTGGAAACTACTTCTCTGATTTTGTGTGTTTAGGTATGTGCCAATGCATCTCTTGAATTCCTTAAGTGTGTTTGTGTTTGTGTCCATGCATGTGTGTGAGTAAAACAGCACAAGTTCAAAACAAAAGCATGCGGCTGAGCATTCCCCAGGTGTGCCCTGTACCAGAGAACAGTACCGAGTGTATTCCCCAAACAGCCTCGTCCTGAAAATTACTGCTCAACCCACCTGATGCCAGCCATGCTGCTCTTCCCATCTCCACAGAGACACCATTACATGTGCCATTAGGACATACGCTGGTAGTGGAATGTTTGAAAAGTTTAGAGGGGGCTTGAGTACAGGAGTATGTTGGATGTGGAGTTGTGTTTCCCCATCATCTTCACCTTCCTCTTGCTTTTTATCTTTACTCTAAGTCTTTGTGTTTGTGGCTGCTGTAGGTCTGCGAGAGGAGAAGTGAAACAGTGGACTACATGCAGTTTGTGAGGAGCTCCAGGCGAGCTTCCATGGCCCACAGAGCCTGCAGCAGTATGAGGTACACACACTGCAGACCTTCTCTAAACACAGAAATGCCACGCTGCATTTGTATTTTAAGGTGTTTGGTTGCAGCAGCTGAATATGCTTTAACTGTCTTTCTCTTAGCCGTGGTCCACATAGAACTTCCATGTCCCCGGCTGAGATACAGAAGCATCTCAAAGATAAGGTGTGTACCCTCTGTTTCCCTCCAATCACCTAAATGTTTAACTAGTTCAGTGTAAAACGCTTCAGCCTGGGATTTGTGCCTGATTGGGGTTCAGGTACAGTGAGTCTGTTGGCATTAATCTGCAGTTGAATTAAAAGCTCAGCATCAAAGCTTGGCAAAATAATGGTTTGCATTAAAGGACCATATGGAGGTTCTAGTGGTGCTATGAAGAAATGTTGCCCCATTAAGTTTCTTGCAAGCCAGCTAGCACAGAAAGCTATTATGACTGCCAAATGCTAGCATAGTTCACCCATAAGCCCTGCGAGTTGTCCCTACATCACTAAGGCTACATCCACACTACTAAATCTTGGTTTAAAAATGCAGGACTTTTGCTATGTTTTAGTAATTAAGGACAAAAAAGAGACGTTCTAAAGCGATGACGTCGACACCCAGATTCGCTTTTATTGGGTCTAATCACTTACTTTCAGTAATAGTCCTACGTGGTTGTCGGCCCAAGCGGAGAAATCTTACTTACTTTTCACCATTGATGTTCTTTGTTGTTAGTATTTTCTGCAACCAGCTGCAGAGTAGACGATCTGCTTCCTGTTTACACACATTGATGCCCAGTAGTAGGATTGGTCACGTAATATATGTTTTCAGGCACGAAGATTGTTTCTGATCTATTGATAAAACGCTTGTTTGTACGGAGATTGTTTTCATTTTTGAATGCTGCTTTAAAACAAAAAGGCAGAAATATGGAATAGCCTAAGCTTCTCACACCACCTATCTCATGAGGACACATAGATTAAGTTTGCTTTGTGTCAGGCTCTGAGGAATAGGGACCCAGAAAACAGACGTAAGCCGAGGAGGAGCAGTCAAATACAGGACATAAGATGCAATGAACAGAGACAGAACAAAGGAAACCACCAGACTAAATAGACAAGACGTACACAAGGAAAACAGAAACAGGTGAGTCTAAGCCCCAGGTGACTAATCAAAAGGGAGGGAAACCAGACAAAGACAGGAACACAGGGAGACAGACAGGAATTACCTAAATAAAACAGGAAACAGAAAACCAACATCAGGGATCGTGACACTCTTTCTGGTGTGACCAGCATATGTACTTTATACTGATTGTCATAGTACTGTTTTGCAGTAAACACGCAAGAGATCAATATACTTTAGAGTATTCTTACTTATACTTTGTGACTTCTTCATCTTCACAACCATCTGCAATTTGTTTCAATGTCCATTTTCTTGGTGCAGTGCATTCTGGTAGAAAGTATACTATATATACTTAAAAACGTTTTTCCAGTGTTAACACACCATACCCAAAACCTGCTTAGAATAAATCTGGAGTATTGAATGGGGACAGAGCACTATATTGATAGCTATTGATTTTTAACAAGCTGTAAAGTATGGAGTGAATCAATATGATTATATTATTATGATACATGATTTGTAACTGAAAAACAAGATTTGAAATTATTTTACTTGTCCATCTGTACACCCCGGACAGGTTGCAAGTCAATCACAGGCTGACACATTCACAAACAACCATTCACTCTTACGGTCACATCTACGAGCAATTTAGAGTCATCAGTTAACCTGCATCTCTTTGGAAGTGGGGGGAGGCCGAAGTACCACCCAGGCATGGGGAGAGCATGGGAAGAACCAACTTCACACAGAAAGGCAAATCCAAAACCCTTTTACTGACCGTGCCCCCCCTGAAAGCACTGAACAAAACCTCAGAGCATGTGTGTGAGTGAGGGGGTGATTCATGTGGCAGCAGCCATGATTGTGGCGACATTTCTGACAGAATTCAGGCTCTATATAGATAGCATGACAGAACTGACTGAATTTGTACTGCTTGTGTTCCACATATCAAACTAGGCTGTTGATGTTGTGAAATGCAGAAAATTGATCAAATCCTCTCTGTGGATAAATGAATGCCTGAAGGATATCAGGGCTGTTACAACAAACATACATATGTGTGTGTGTGTGTGTGTGTGTTGAACAGCCCACATCCTCAGTCAACACAATACACATTTATTTGTAGTCCACCCATATCCTCCTCTTTCTCCATCATGCCACTTGTCTTACCAGATGACCTGATGTGTCCAAATAGATTGACTTCCAGCAACAATAATATAATGCCAGCCAGGGCTATGAAACAAGGCAGGACAGTGTCACAGTAACCCACACTGAGAAAACATCAGCCCTGTCAGGGTGTTTCATTTCATGAACAAAACCACTTTCATATTTTCTAGATATTCTGTCTTTTTGGCATATTGATGGAAAAGTTACTTTTTACCAACAAGGCAATTCAAAATGCTTTACATAAGACATGAAAAGGCATTAAGACAAGATATGAACGAAACACAAGGCAATATAAAAAGACATATTTTCATTTAAATCAGGGCTTAAAACCTTTCTGTTGCCTTTTACTCAATGAAGTGAAAGTTGGAGCAGAAATCAAGATTTCTGGGAGATATGCAGGGGGAACTTCACCTATACAAACTGTGTCCCACACACATAACACAAACAATAATCTCTTAATAAAAAAGACAACTATATTGTATTACATTGTACGGATATCTGTATTTTTCACAATTTTACTCTTTTTGTACCATGAACATTACTGCATAAAAATTTGAAAGGGTGGCTAAAGAAAAAAAAAATGATAATGTTATATTATAGAACTTTTAAAAACGTCTTTAGGCTACAAAACCAATTGCATTAAATGTCAGCACACATCAAACCACGAGCCCTGATGTTCTATAGAGGAGCACTTTGCAGCCTGTCTATATCATAGACTGTATCTAAAGATGGATTGTAAAAAATAGTCCAGATACGGGAGCTGGTCCACAGTGGAGCTACAGTATCAAATTCCTGTCTATACAGCCGCCTGAGCCAATCGTGAACACAGGCTTCCCAATCATGACATGACACCCCACTCCATTTTTATAACATCAAATAGCTAATTAAACACAAACTTATCAGACATACAAACACTTAAGAGCTAACTACCTAAAATGGCAGTGTATTTGGTTACATGGAGGGAGTGAATTCTTTACTATATAGACAAAACTGTGGTGGCAAAATTTCTCTTTATTACATTTCTTATGATTTAATATGCTTTGCTTTAATAACTATACATGAATGTCTGATAATGTTTACTCTCTGCACTTAGATAATTTCTGACCTGTGTTCTTATCCCAGGGTGAGAACACTGAGAAGATGGACGAAAGTGTGATAGAGTTGTCTTGATATGTTTTCCTTTGTTGCTACGTGTTTATGAAGTTATACTACATCGGCCCTTCGGGGTCAGATGCTTCATATGCTCATGGCGTATGGAGCTCTGTCCTTTCAGCTGAAATATAGAGTTGGACTCTGTGCATTCCTTTCAGTGAATTAGGCCTGCTTAGTGAAAACAATTCGTGGACCTCCACTAAGTGTTTTCACTTCACTTTCCTTTTCTTTCTTTCTTTTATTATTATTTGCTTTATTGTGCTTTAGTTTATTGCTTTATTTGCTTTATTAAAATTATCAAAAGACAACGACTTGTTGAATCATTTATTTGCTCACTTCTCCAAGGGAAAAAAGGAAAATTTCCATGACAAAAACCATTAACAGAAAGATTACTTGTTAAATTTGTTCATTTTCACGCTACTGTAAAATGCTCAGCATCATCATCAGGAGAGGCTAAATGCAAGCAGCATGCTCCTGCACCTGCAGATTTAGACTCGTTAGCTCTCATGGCTCGAGGTGTCAGGCATTGGCTTTCAGAGGTCACACAAGTACCAAAGTAGTGCAAAAGGCTTTGTGATTCTCATGTTTTGTTTTTGTTGCTTTTAAAAATTTCCCTTCAACAATGACTATTTCTTCTGTCAGTATATTAAGCTGTTATTCATGCACAGCCAATTCTCCAATAGACCTCCATTATGGCACCAACTGTGGTTGCTAGGAGACACAACCGTAAAGCCGTAAAGTCATTTCTAAGTCCATCTCCATAAACACACATCTGACTTTTGTTACTAAAACGATAGTGTTGCCGTGACAACATAACCCAAGAAGATGTTGGCCTAGCCAGGTAGTCACCCCTCTAAAGGACAAAAAGAGGCTTTGTTTTAGAGAGAGAGGATCATGGGAACTCCACAACTTGTTCATTGTGTGACGTGAACTGAACCTTTTATTTAGAAAGTTATTATGCTTACTGCTGTCCCTCACCTCCAATCACTTACTGTAACCTCCTTGATGACACACCTGAGCAGGTCAAGAAAACTCAAGCTCTCCCTTGGTTCCCTCTCTTACCTCTTCTCTCTGACCTTGATGGAGGTCCTCTCCACAGTGTGGTCGGAAATGGAGCAGAAACACTAGACACTCTTCTTACAGCTGTGGCGTAAGAACCTGTGTAATATCTCTGGTTAGCACACTGCTAGCTCTAGCTTAGGGTTAGGGTTAGGGTGTGCGCATGCGCTTGTAAGTGCGTGCTGCCCGATACGGTTGCTCCGCTCGTCTTACTTGCTTTTTTAAATCTTTTTGTTATTTAACTTTGTACTTATGGGTTTTTTGTTTGGTGTTAACTTGTTGGTGTTGTGCCCTCCACAAATGTGCTGGTGGAGAGGTTTTTAGAGTTTTTGTTCACTCTGGAGGTACTTTGACTTGCAGTCAGCTGAGCGCAAGAACTTCACGGCTGCTTTTGTTTACACCCGGGATCAGCTGACTCGTCCTGGAGCTGAACTTAAGCCGACCATGGTGACCAGATCTGCAGACATCCCGCAGGAGATCTGGATAGAAACACACCGAGCCTGTAGGGGGAAAAAAAACAGCGAAGGAGAGAGTCCAGAGAGAGACAACGGACGAGTATTGTGAGGAGGAAATATAAACCATGTCTCCTCACCGTTGTCATGGGCAACGTGAGATCGCTAGCTAACAAGATGGAGGAGCTAACGGGGCTGGCCCGGAGTCGGACGGAGTGTCGGGAATGCAGTCTAATGTGCTTCTGTGAAACGAGGTTA
>JAVQJD010095391.1:0-12450 GCA_036023655.1 Nannoperca australis | reverse complement strand
TAGCAAGGACCACACCATCAACGAGATACATTTGAAAGATTTATTGAACAGAGGTACATGTCGAATGTTTAAGTTCTGATGATGTTTTGGGGAAGCTTTGTGGGGAAGTCCGCCGTGGCACCCGGGTACGACGAACCCCCAAAAAACCTCCCATTAATGGAGAAGAGATTGAGCCGATTTAAGATCTTAGAGTTCTGACTGGATGTAACGGTGGTACGCTTTCTAGGACCAGTGGCCCATTGATTTGAATTAAGTGTTTGGGGATGCCATTGCGGGAGGCTGAGGTGGCGTCTCCGATCTGAAAAGGAGTGTCCGGAGTAATGGAGGAACGACATGGCTTCTGGGGTTCAAGCTACATGATTACTGCTATATCCAGAGCGGATGGTGTATATGAAGTGGAGAGCAAGTCTGTGGTAAGTGGGAGACGGTAAGGATTTGGTGCTGGTTCTTTGCGTATACGTGCTCTGAGCGAGGCAGTTAGCTGAGGGTGGCAAAAGCTATCCTCGGGCTGTTGGTTATTGATTGAGGGAATCCTAATGTCGCTCGATAAACGTTGATGGTAAGTGTTTTGATGGCCATTTTGGAATGGGCGTAGGCATAGAAACGTGTAATGGTGGGGTCATTGGGAGAAAGAGAGTTGTGTGTCGTCTGCAGGATATTATATTTACTGCAGATTCTGTTAGTAGGATGCAATCCAATTTATGAGAGGCAATCATATACAGTCATTTAAAATGAAGGTGTTTTTAGCTAATTATCTAATATTTTGTAATTTCATCTTTAAAGTAGAAGGAGAAGTCAGAGTGGTGGGCCTTCAATCTAGAAGGCCTTATGTATATAAGACATCTGGTGGGTCTCTGAGGTATAATTATATGTGCTAGTTCTATGATTAACTACTACACTAATGGGAAGTGTGAATGAGCTTTTGATATTAATATGGGTTGAACTCACAGTCTGTCAGGAGATGACTGTTCTCCTGTTCACTGTTCATGGATAATACGTGTGACCCCCGCACTGCTTGGATGAAAAAGGTCATGCCTTAAAAGCTCCTGTTCAGGAAGGTCACAAAGATGTCTACAAAGTTGTTGTTTATAGTTCTAGGGGTAACCTTTAAACCAGATGTGAAGTAGTCTCACATGGCTGGAATTTTACATCATAAAAACATGGGGTAGATGGAAATCCTGAAATCATGACTTCTTGCAAGTATCAAGTAATAGCAGAAGCTGCGTGATTGTGTTCCAGCAGTTTTGCTGATAAGATCTTAATTATAATAAGGACCTGCTGCCACCTAATCTTGAATAACACTTGCACTGTGATGGCAAGGAGTTACTGATGCCACCAGCTGTGCACGTTCCCACAACGAGCACAGCTGTTTTCCTGGAGTGGCTTCTCTAATGAAGGTGATTACAAGGTACAGTTGGATGGGTTGGGGTGATACCCAAAGATTCTTTATACTCAAGCCTATGTTGACATCTAATGTGCTTCAGGGTTCATTGTGGAGCCTCCTTACCCCCTGCATACCCCTGTGGATGATGGTGTCAGTTTGAGAACTATAGTTTGTTAAAGTTTTCCAACAGATTTACTTTGGAGAATTTTCCCCTCATGCCCAATCAATACTGCCTGTCTGGGTAAACAGGAGAAAAAACTGTGTGTGAGCGCTCCCTGCTTCAGAGAGTGAATGCATGTGCGTATTGAAAGGTAGTATTTACTTGCTTGTGTGTGAGCCCATCAATAGCATGTGTGTTTACTATGTAAGCGTATTTGAGTGTGCAGGACATCTGTGTATGTGTACACGTATGCTGTGTGAGGCCTAAACCATTGTGTGTGTGTGTGTGTGTGTACTGTACATTAGTGTGTTTGTCAGTGCAAAGTAGTATAGTGGGTGAATGTAGTTTAAAAGTGATCAGTGCCCTCCTATTGTTACGTAGGAGAAAGAATAGAGCATCGAGAGACACACTCACACACAAACAAACACAAACACACACAGCTCAGAAATCTATGATGAGAGAGTATGGTGATCGGACAAATAAGACCATCTGGCAGAAACTAAAATAGTGCTAGAGTGCACATCAGAGTAATTACACCCTCTCTGCTTCTAATGTATCTTTTAATTTTCCTCACTGTCAGTCTTTTGTCTCCTCACATCTTTGATTCTGCTTAAGTTATTCTCTCTCTCTCTCTCTCTCTCTCTCTCTCTCTCTCTCTCTTTCTTCTTCTTCTCTTTTCACTTCCTGTGTCTGTTCCTCACACACAACATTTCACTACAGCAGATTCTGCAGGACCAGGAGTTAATTCAGCAAGTGCCACATGTACTGCACACACATGAAAACACACATACATACAAAGGCCAGTGATGTCACTTTGCTCTCAGCATGCTCCAGGGACTTCTGTTGTCATGGCGACCTAGTCACATGCACTTAGTAACTGTACTAGTGTGGCTGCATTACAGGGTGCAGAGAACACACGGGCATGGGCAGGACACAACTTTGGCTCTCACATACAGTACATACTGAAGTGTTCAGTGCATGGTATCTATATGATGAGGTGAAAAACAGACACTCACAAGCAGTGCATGTATGCTGCTACAATGAAGCATGTCAGGTGGTCATGTTTTCTGCACTCGTGTCACATGTTTTCCCCTGGATGGTTATTTTCCTATCAATTAAGAATTGTGTCTCTTTCAGTGTCTACACATTTCCATCAACAACAATGGAATCTGGACTGATTTAGGCCTGTGGGAACGGCGGGGCAGAACAACAACTCCCATGAGTGTTCTGGCTTCTCAACTAGACTGGATAAACTGTCAAATTATTTATCATCAGCCAGAGGAGAGCCTGCAGCTAATTACCCTAAATTTTTCATAGCCGTATTATAGCTCTCCACAGGTTGCATGTGTGTTTGTGTGCTGCACAATTACAGTATGCCTATAGTATGTTTGAGTGTGGTATGACTGGAAACAGCAAACACAATGTATTGCTGTTGGGGAAAAAAGGTGTGTGTACATGGTGCTGTACACTTTGCTTTGCAGTGTGTGTCCAGTAATTATGCATATAGTGACACAAACAAAACAAGACTCCATAGCCAGTAAGTTTACACACTTTTAATAATTTCCTGGCTATAAAGGAACCTGTTTGCACTGAGTAGGGTAAAGTGGTACAGCTAAGATTGTGTTTATGCAGAACAGGTTGTGCAGGGCAAATTTAGATTTTTGTTTTGCCACAATAAACCTGCTCAATTCACTTCATGTCCAGTTTCTATGTCTTTTGTAAACCAATATGTGAACATACTGTACCTTAAAATGTATGTGAATAATGAAAATTGTGGAATCTGCTGTTAGATTAGATGCTTAACTTTACTAATGTATCTGTAACCATATTAGCCTACAGTCATGCTAGCAGCTCTGTGAGGCCGTATTTAGGCACAGCGTGGTGGCTAATGCTAACGTGATCATAATGACAATGCTACTATGTTGATGTTTAGCGAGTATAATATTTACCATGTTCTGAGTTTAAGGTGTTAGCATGCTAACATTTGTTAATTAGCACTAAATTGTAGTTTATTTAGCAAATATTTAGTCATAAATGTATCGGACACACAAAGATTTTGACCTGATGATGGTACTAGATGAAAAATTAGAAGATCACCTGAGTAGTTACAATTAATCTTAGGGATGTAATGTTTGTACCAAATTTCATTACAATCCATCCAATATTTATTGAGATATTTATAAAGGAAAGTCATGTTGGCCCCAGAGGAAATGTAAGGGGATCACCAAAGTCATTAGAATACATGCTTTGGGCACCATGAATGTCTGTACAAAATGTGGTGCTAATCCATGTAATAGTTGTTGAGGTTTTTCACTGAATAAGTGAAAAATTGTACCTGCTGGTGGTGCCAAAATAAAAGTTGGGGATCAAACCAATGTCATAAAAATTTCATACTCAAGCGGCCCTGGTTATCTGCAGCAAATTTCATAGCAACCCATCTAATAATTGTCAAGATATTTCTAGATATTTGCACTCTGATCCTTCCAGAGATAAAAGGTTTTCTCCCCAGGACTCACATTCTGCTACATTGTGTAAAGAGGATACAAGTAACTCCTGTAATTGGACACTATGCCCAGATTCCACCTGCTGATACTGTATTTTTACCATTAATAATAATTTTTTTCATCTTTGCGCTGTGCTGGGTCAAATTTTCACATGCCTCTGGTCAATAATATTGCAAAAATGACTATACCTAAACTGACTTTTGAACACAAATCTGTGCTAATAATTCTTTTTGTGCCCATTTTCAGGATAGGACAGGCAGTGGTCTGAATATTATAAATTATAAAATAGATTTTATATTCACACTTCTTCAGCATTATTAGATTAATTTACAGTATCATCTACACTTTAAATATCTTATAAGAATATCTTAAGCTATCAAGAGATAGCTATCAGTGTCTCCATCTCTTTGTCTCCTTTGTCAGTGTAATTGTAGTTGTATAATATGGTTAGTGAGAGAATACAGTACCATCACTATGAGACACAATGTAATCAGTGCGGTAATACGATCAGGACCTGCTGCCACCTACTCTTGAGCAACATTGCTTTCATGACAACAAATGAACTGGACAAGGCTGAGTCACAGCCAGAGGGGACACAAAGAGGTTTAGGTATACTGCTAGGTTTGTAGCTTACAAGTGATAAGAAAATAGAGTGAAAGTGTGCAATTTGTAAACTTCAGCTTATTGCATTGAAAACAGTTCGAAGAATTAGATATGAGGAGAAATGTAATTTTACTTAAGTGTTTACTGAGTGTACGCAAACATTTTCTCATCACATGGAAATTAATGTATAACAACTGCCTGGATGGTAGGAAAAATACATCCAAATGTCTGAAATATAGTACAGTCATCTGTAATATGAAATATACATAATTTGGAGTAAATGGAATAGAACATCACTGCTATGGTCCTTGAATTGAGTGACATTCTTAGCTTTGATTCTAACTTCTGACCTTTTGTTTTAGATTGTCCTCTCCTTCATGTCTCAGTCTGGCTCTCTGTCTCTCTCTCCTACATTTACCGTCTTTCTTTCCTCTGCATGATCTAATAAATCGTTCTGCAGAGCAGCACAGCATCACCTCTGCACTTTTACATAACAAAATGGCTGCTGTTACAGCATTCTGCCATTAACCTGCTTTTGATTTAGGACCCACTATGTCATTAGCCGCTTATGAATGCCACTATGACTTGTTAGTGCAGACAGCCTCTAGTTTATGCACGGATGGCTGTAATATTTCTGTGCAGCCCAGAATCCCTAGGAATTACATGCATATTGGACAAATCCATATCTCATTTTATATCTAGTATGCACTTTATGTAGCGGGCAGAAGGTAAGGGTGTGGAGGTGAGGGTGGTGGATGATGGATGGGCTTGTAGTATGTCTGACGTTGTGCAGACCAGGTATTAATGTTTGCCCATTTATTAACGATAGCCACAATCTTTCCCTAACCTGCACACGTTTTTCTAGTTGCCTAACCTTAAAGGGGTAAATGTGCACAACCTGCAGTGCTGTTTTAGAGCTAGTTTTTGCTGAAACAACATTAACAATGTTAATAAGAGTAGTGAGATTGAATTAAAACAGTTGCATGCCATAAAACCAAAACATTGAGCTGAAAGACACTAAAACACAGAGGCGGGAAACTGCACAGTTGGATGACAGTTCTCTATGAGTTGATTGCTACAAGAGACCCCTATCTCATCCAAGTAGTTATGTATTGTGTTAATATAATTGATTGATTATAGCTCCTTCAACCATCATTTATTTGCCTTTGCCACAACTTTGTCATTGAAAGCTAGAAAATGTCCAATGGCAACATCATTGACTGTACTGGGATTGCAGTGCTGACATTCTTGTCTGGCAATAGGGTTGTTCTATGATGTCCTTTATTGGGGCAGTCACAGTCTTATTGGCCCACTTTGCTATCCATAATGAGCTTATGCCAGCTGCCAAGTTCATCTCTGTGCCAGGCAATAGCTTATAGGTCATCTCAGCCTCCTCAAAATGGTTCCAATGTATGAAAAGCTCCAGGGCCTGATCAGGCTTCAACGCCATTGATTGGCCAGTGGAGTTTTACCTACACCTGTTTTAAGATGTCATGTAAGATAAAACTATTTTATTTTCTCATATAATCTGGTTCTATAAAAGAGCAAAGATCACTACTAAAGATTCAATGTTTCATTTTAACCTGTAACTTTAACACTTCACTTTCCTTTTTCCCCCTCTTTTATATCTCCTCAACCCTTTGTTTCAATAAACCCACACACACACTTCTCGCCTTCTTCGTGCATTGCTCCTTTTGTTCCCTACGAACTGTTCACCACTAATTGGCATCACAATCAAACAGGGAAACCTTCAAAGTACATTAAAGTACACAATCAAACCACTCAGTTACACTAACAAGAGTTACTAATGTCTTCCTTCCTTGATCTCTAACTGCTGTGTGACCACTTGCCAGGCATTATAAGACAACCCAATCAGACCTGCCCACTGCAAAGCGCAGTCTTAACTTGTTACGTTCACATCCGGCACATTATAATTCTCCAAATAATCCAACAGCACCTTTGCGCAGCCTCAGAGCAGACAGCAGCAGAGCTCAGACAAACAATGTTCTGAGTTTGTTCTTGTGCGCATGCCCTCTGCCTGTGTGTACATTTGCGTGAATGTGTGCAGAGCTGCTGTTGTGTTTGTTCTGGGTAATCTCGACCAGCCAGTTTGTAGTGGACCAATAGCCTACCTCAGAATGATGGATGTCAGTGTAGCATCAGTCTTCTCAATATTACATGACAGGAAAGAAGGTACTCCTCTGGCTTGTTGTTTAATGTATATAGTAAAAGGTATCATTCATTTGCTGGTAATCAGATGGTAATCAGAGCAGCAGCTGATATGCATCTTTCTGGAGATCTATTCCGCTAACAGAGCAAACACCAACTCACATGTATGTTTACTAGGACTAGTAACCAGATTTGAGTTTTATTCTGGATCATATTCAGGACATTTACATGGAAAATGAGAAACCTGGTCATTCATATCACTGTACAGTGTGCAGGAATAGTATTCCGGTGTTGGATGATGGGGGCTTATTTTTTTGCACATTGCATGTGACATCCAAGATATGCAAAGTCAAAAAACATTTTCCAGAGGATTTTATTGTCCAAATATATTTGAGAAAATCTATCACTTGCATGCAGTCGCAGATTCTTGCATCCTGCATCAAATTTAATTTCAATTACATTTTAAGACACACATTAGCTCCGTCTAGCAACCACAACCTGCAAAACTAATCATCATTAGCAGACATGCCGATATTTGTGGCTGAAACGCACAGCTAACCTGTAGGTGAAAGTGTTCAATTATGTTGCTGCTCTCTTTGTGTGGCTTGCTATATATTTATGATATTTTTAGATTCCAGGCAGATGGTTCCAGAGATTTGCATTGCAAGAGTAAATCCTATATACCAGCTACATATATGAGCGCAAATGGCAAGGACATAAACATACAGGCAAGAATCATGTATACAAATAAACAGTACTGAAAGATGGACAAATGTGTGGAGAAGCAACCACAAGCATGACACATCCACACATATTCTATACTTCCCCTTGTTTTTTCTTTTTCCTCTTACCCGTCTGCCCTCTACATCCTTTCTCTCTTTTTCTTCTTCTGTTTCCGATCCCATTCTTCTCTGTCCTACTGAACTATGACCTTTGTCCCCCCCCTATAATAGTCTCACAGACTTCATACACACAAACCCCCACACACACACTCACACTCCCACACACAGACAACCAATAACAAGCATGGAGACATGAATGCAGACAGACATGAGGTTTCTCTCTCGGTACATTAAGTCATCAATACATGACTGGGGCATTAAGATGCACATTATGTGCGCACACAAGTACAAACGCAAACACACACTATGCCAGCCCAGAAACACACACTCATGTATACATCAGTCCCAGTCACACTCCCACACTGTCCTCTGCTCTGTGGCCCGGCTGCAGGCAGTATAGATTGTTCAGTATTGATTTGTTCTACATTTGTTACGACTAACAGCTGCGTGCTGATCCACTGTCAACACAAAATCACACAAGAACAATTTCACTCCCAGTCAGACCAAGGAAACACATTTCATATCCACTTGCCACATGGGCCACTGCATTCTAATATTCACAAGCCACTTTCACTATTTTACAACAAGATTGATGTTTCTGATGATCTTTAATTATGTTTTGGCTTCCTGCCCAGACAGCCACAAAACAGAGAAACCTACCATCATGTGGCCTAAATTAGAAAACATATTGCCTGTGGTCATTTCCCAAAATGTTTCCAGTAGCAAGGTCATATTTTTTGATGTCATGATGAAAACCGTGTATTTCAGCATTGCCACAAAACAAAACACATTGTGAGAAATCACACTGACAACCAGGCATTTCTTTATTTCAAGTGAAAACATTTAGAAACCTAATAAAATGAGTTGATGTGGTATCGACTGCGCTGCGAGCGGGAAATTTGTTCTTGGTTGTCTTTGAACTCAAATTCAGAAGGCAGAAAGACTAAAAAAGAATAATAATAAGAAAAAGTACTAATGATGCTGAGATTCAGTGGCTAGAGCAGGTTACTCATTTATCATTACTTAAAAAGCAGTTTTTGACCTTTTCTAGACCCAAGAGCACCCGGAAGGAGATATACACTGTAACATTGAGATCTGTGTTGGTTTCCACTTGTAAATCTAAAATTGAAGCATCCCCATCTTTATTATCTTATGGATGCTGAAAGATTGTGTTGTGAGAGACATCCTACCCCACTAAGGACATTGGGAGTTCAAGTTCTTTGATCGAAATCACATCATATAATCACTGTCAGTAAACAGCTTTCTGCAAGGGAGGACAGACTGGGCCGCTCTGAGTTTTCCACATTTAGATTTGGTAATTTTTTTCTCTTATAAGTTGCTAAAGAGACACAAATGTGTTTTTTGTGTGTGAAAGTTATGTGATCAATAACTATTTACAACAGATTGAGTGCTATTTGTTTGGTCTAGTGTCTTTTTTATGTGTTGAATAAACTCTAAAAAGCCACACGTTATCAATTAAAAAGGAGGTTGAGTTTCTTAAGATAAAAACAACTTATGATTGCAATTTTCTTTCTGTTTAGAGATAGAGAGTTTATTTGAATTAAGTTGAGAAAATGCTTAAGTGAGGGTTCTGAGTGAACTGCAGCAACATTCTACAACTCTGGGGTATAAGAGGTTAACATCAGTTTAACTTAAATCATTTTAAAGGTCAAACCGAAATTTGCTACATAGCAAGTAGCCCCTTGATTAGCTGTTGTTATGCAAGAGTTATCAAATGTTTACATGGTATACCTTTTCTCCCCCAATACAATGATTCAGCACACACTTTTTATGCTTCTTTTTTAATTTTTTCCACACAAACATTTTTATTATTTAACAGGAAAGCTGAGTGCCCCTCTGACATCAAACCTGCTGACTTTTCCCTAAAATAGAAGCAAGGAACTTGAGCAAAGGTGCAGTATTTCTATTTCCAAAGCTTCTTAAACCAGTGCATGGGTCACTTAGTGGCAGTGTTTCTTTTTCTAAACATTTGACAACCTCCTACACTAGTTTGCACACACATACACACATGCACACATACATACAGGAATAGAGATATTCTATTTTTAAAAAGCAGAACGAAAACAAAGAATAACCTCACTTCTTTAAGTTCTTTGGTAAGAAAGTGTGAGCCGACACCATGACCATATGAGGATAATGACCAATGTGTGTACACATAAAAGGCAAAGACATCGAACTGTATGAACCCATGTTAGAAATATAGAGAAACTTTAAAAGTCAGAAAAATAATAGACCCTGTCCAGTTTGCCATCCAGGGTTCAATAACTTGAACAATATTATTTTAAAGCTGCGTGTGTGATGTGAACCCAAAGAGAATTATCACCTAACTTCGCATTTTAGCATCTTTCAGCTCTGGTTGGGTTTAGCCAACTACAGATTTACTGTTTTGATTAAGCCTCACTGCTCTCATCAGCGTTCTATCCAGCAGCAGACAGCTGTTTTCAATGATACTGTACACTACCTGCACAACACCAAACAGCAGACAGTTAGCCACTAGCTGGTGAACATAATGGAGAATTTAGCAACTGAATGGAGTTGGTAAAGAGTGCACTGAACTTCCATTCACCAGAAACACAATTCCAAATGAATGCTAATGTTAGTCCATGTCTGCTGGGTGTGTAAATAGGCAATAACTTCACAACGTCATAACTACTTTATGTATACTTTATGATTATGGGAATGTTGTGTTTACAGCTTGTTGTATTCTTCTCAAGGAACCAGAAAAATCGACTAATGGAAGTTTAAAAATGCATTCCGGGCTTGTGTCCATATATCATTTCTTTCTGGCAGAAACGTGATGAGGATCATTGGGATGAAGCGCTTGTGCAATGAGAGAGAAAAACGCTGCAAGCAATATCTTAAACAACAAGCTTACAATGCAAAGGATGATAAAAGCACAACGATCACCAGCAACATTTAGTGTCAGTTCAGAGACTAGAAGCGCTCAGAGCGGGTGCACAAAAAAGACTGAGCACTCTGAAAAAGACGATGTGTGCAGCGCTTTTTCTCTAGTCTGCCGTAACATTCGAAAAAAGATGTTAGCATTCAGAAAAAGATGCTATATGGACACAAGCCCTTGTTCTGCTTTTTACAGTCAAGGCCGTGGCCTCAGAACAGGAGGATAAGCACTAATGTTGCTTCCTCCTCACTACATGCTGCTGTTACAGCTTGTGTTGATGACTCCCTTGACTCCTGTTGTAGTTATTATTTATTATACTTGCAATTCCTGCCATGTATGCTTGATACCTTCAATCGTACAGATCTGCATGATTCTTTGCTGTTACACCTGGAGGGGATTCAGGTTGCTTCCTCACTGAACCTTTTAGCATGTGTTTGGATCCTTCTGGACAGCTCAGAGGGAACCTCTCGGAACAGTCTACATGGTGATTTTTTTCTCTTCATCAACATGAAAAATCCTAACCCAAACAAATTTGGAAACACTTAAGCTGAGGTATGGAAAGCAACTCACCTTAAACATTTATAGATGTTTAGGGGAATGCTGATTGAAAGAACAAATGGAAAAGGAGGGATAGAGAGGAAGACACAATCAGTAAATGTAGAGGGGAGTCACCTGTGTGGTGAATGTTGCTATGGAAACGGCCCAAAGTTCAGGCTATGTCAAACAGAGTATGTGTTCAGGTGAGAGACAGGGCGAGAGAGAGAGAGAGAGAGAGAGAGAGAGAGGGAGAGACTGAAAATGAGATGTCCTTTTATATCTCCATACTATACGAATCATTTGGAAATTATTATTGTTGCTATTGTTTTTACTTTAAAATGTACACGAAATAATGTGTGGATTAAAGACAGCAAAAGGAACCATCTAAAATATAAATGTAGAATATCTGAATGAAAAATATTTTATAATATGAAGAGAAAAATACCATACAGTGAACACATATATGGATACACAGTGCATGTTACATTTTCTGGACTAAAAGGTAACACCTCATTAATAACTCCCTTCCTGTAATCTCTGAAGAGTTATTTTTTTGTTTACCTTGAGGTATGTTATTTTAAGTAAAAGTAAAGGAATAGTTTGACACTTTGTGAAATACCCTAATTCATTTCTTGTCCAGCGTTAGACGAGAAGGTGCACCACTCTTATGTCTGTGTGCTAAATATGAAACTAAAGCCAGCAGGCAGTTAGCTTAATTTAACATCATGACAGCTAGCCTGGCTCTCTCCAACGTTAAAAAAAACCCAAATGTTTACCAACACCTTTAAAGCTCACTTATTAACATGTGGTTAATTGTGGTGTTAATTTATGGTGAAGTAGTAGCCACGGTTTGCCAAGATATAGTTAGCCTACAGCACGTAACTCCCTGTATCGCATCATGATAATGACATTTATATATTTCTGGTTGTGTACAGATTAAGCAAACAATATAGTGAGAGAGAACCAGTCTAGCTGTCTCCCCCAGCTTCCAGTCTTTATGCTAAGCTAAACTAAGGACCTCCTGGATCTAGCTCCATACCTACATACATACACACGGATTTGAGAGTGGTATGGGACTTCTCAGCTAACTCTCAGCAAGAAAGCAAATTTGTTTTCTCCCCAAAATGTTGAACTTTATTCCTTTTCATATTAACCTCAAAATACTTTAACTTAAGACAGGGGTCTCAAACTCGCGGCCCGCGGGCCAATTGTGGCCCGCATGACGATATTTTGCGGCCCCCTACTTGACAGCAAAGTTTAGGGTTAGTGCGGCCCGCGCATTTTTTCATACGCACATGTGTGAGTCGTTGCCAAGCAACGCAAATTAGCAA
>JAVQJD010095390.1:0-15972 GCA_036023655.1 Nannoperca australis | reverse complement strand
GTTGTTGCGCTCAGCTGACTGCAAGTGAAACAGTAAAACAGAAACACCGAAAACCTCTCCACCAGCACATTTGTGGAGGCCCACGACACCAACAAGTTAACACCAAACAAAAAACCCATAAGTACAAAGTTAAATAACAAAAAGATTTAAAAGAGCAAGTAAGACGAGCGGAGCAACCGTAAAAGGCAGCACGCACATATAAGCTGCCCGATACGTTTGCTCCGCTCGTTATAGGGACGGAACTGGTGATACCTGAGATTTCCATCAATCCACTGGTCAAAAATGCCAGAGGCTTCATTTAGAGCCTCCTTATTTCCCATCTGACAAGCAATGCTGAGCACAGTCTCCCTCAGTAACCTGCCAAACATAACCACAGGTCACATGCACCCATTTTAGATTAGTTGGTAAATGAGTGCATGGGGTAACATAAGAGAAGGAGCTCATGTAATTTAAAAGCAAAAATATTGTTAGTGCTCATGCGGTACCTCTGTATGTGTGTCCCTTCATCATTCCATCCAAGTTGTGTTGAGATTGCTTTAACATGGTCATGAAACAGTTTCTAGAAAAAAGATGCAAAAAATGGTTCTTAATTAACACCAGGGAACTATACAGAACTTTACTGACCCACTTTATCTCTTTAAAGGAACAAGAAGTGAGATTTCTATTGTACAAATGCACAATAATGAACAATATGTGTTTATAGTTATGGGCCATCAATATGATGGCTCAGCAATATGATTGCCAAATGAGCATTTATTTGCTTTAAAACTGAGTTTCTGGCTTGTTCCCTGTTTTGGATAGAATTCCTGTGGCAGTTTCTTTCGCTCAACCTCAGACACTGATACTATTGTATAAAAGATCAAAAATCTAAAGACTAATAGCTTTTCCCAGCCAGACACTGCATTGTGCACTAAATGCTATCAGGTGTGATCTGATGAGAGGAAGAACAACAAGATAAAACTTGAATTATACAGCAGAGTGATTAAAGATCAAAGAAAAAAGTATAACTTCTTTCAAATCTGGAAGGCCTCATTTGATGTACATCATAATAATAATAATAAATACTATATAATACATTTAGTTATTTAGCACCTTTTAAATCAAAAGTCCTGTATATAAGAAAAGCTAAATGAAAACAAATTAGTTAAATAAAAATAAACCACTGGTGGAACTGGAAAAATTTTGCAAAAAATAAGTTTTAGCAAACTATTTAGGAGTATGCTTCAGATCCTCAGACAGGGAGCCGGTGATCCAGTTTAATTGGTGGTGAATAAGTTTGATTTACATGTCACAACTTTGTGCTAACTTATGAGTGGGTACAAAGATGAAATAAACAAGAATAGACTCTCTGTGGAGGAATGGCCAGCACAAAAGCATTTACATTATTGTGTATACATACAGTGCCTTGCAAAAGTATTCATACCCCTTGACCATTTCCACATTTTGTCATGTTACAAGCACAAACTTAAATGTATTTTATTGGGATTTTATGTGATAGACCAACACAAAGTAGAGAATAATTGTGAAAAGGAAAATGGGTAGGATAGGATGTTAAAGATGTTTTACAAATAAATATCTGAAGTGTGGTATGCCTGTCAATTTAGGTGGACGGCCATGTCTTGTAGGTTTGCAGTTGTGCCAAATGCTCTCCATTTTCGAAAGATAGGTACCATATATTTTTCATTGTAAAGCTTTATTTTGTATGGTTACCATATATAATACCACATTTGACTCACATTTTAGATACATTCAGGTTTTATATTAAATGTATACTATTGTCAGTGTCACAATAGTATGCATACAATAGCAGCACAGGGATGCGTCGTCTCCTGTCGCCCATTTTCCTCAATATCTCTGTGGTGCACTTCGAAAGGCATCAGTACTGATCGTGGTAGGACATGTTGTAGCTTTTAGAGGTTTGACTCCAGCAGGGGTTGTTTAGTTATTTTCATATGGCCAGACAACAAATTACACTTTTTGAAAATGAAGACTGTTTATATTTTTATGTACTATTTTTGACATCAAAAGTGCTGTTCCAGCAAAGTATTTCTATTAGACAAATATTTCAGACAAATTATCAGATCAATGAATGTGATAGAGAGGCAAAGTAATCAGAATGTTTATTTCCTGGTTCACCAACAATGGGTCCTCAAAACCCATGCCTACGACTCATCTGAGTTGACTTGGTTCATGATTTAGGTTAAAATGTTACACAGAGTGCAACATTTTAACTGAGATGGTTAGTTTAGAACACATGTAAACTACGAGGTGAATTAGTTTTTAAGTTTGAAATTTTATAACATGGAAGGATTAGCAGCCCCCTTACCTGAAACTTTAGGTAGAGTGCATTGTCTGATAGCATGTCCCGAACATAGACGATAGAGGAGGCCACACGCCTCCATACTATGTAGTCAGTCTCATTTATCAGGTACTTGGTAAGGTTGAAGGCATTACCATAATCTATAAAGTCTGCCCTAAACAGTGAAATAAAACAATTTTTACAAAATCTGTACATGATTGGCAACATGATCACACTTGGTGTTTTTGGATGAAATCTTACCTTGCAAGGGCAAAAACATCATCAATGTAGCTTGTTCGATCAGCTGCATCAAACTCCTGTTTAGAAAAGAAAACTAAGTCAAATACAAGATTAACATGAAAGTAACAGTGAATTCTTTGAAGATTATGGTGTTGGTAAACCAAAGCATTTATAAATTTTTGGCTCTTGTTTTCCACTCCATGCTACGAAGTTGACATCGAACTTAAAAAGCACAATGTAAAAAAATAATCTCTAATATTTAAAATACTGTGCATACGTCTGGAAGTTTAAAATATATGAATGATTGGATGTAGGTTCAGTGTGGGTTAAATCTAGAAAAAGAAAATGTTTTAGTTAGGCTAAGCACAAGTATCTTGCAGTGTAAAGGAAAATTCAAGAATAAAGTTTGAGAAAAATTATTATGTAACAATTATAAGAATAAAACTGAAAATGTGTAATATTACAAAAATAAAGTGAGTCATAAGATTTTTTTAAGAACAATGTCACAATATAAAGTCATTATTCAGTCAGTATTACGACATAAGAAATGTGTTATTCTGTTATTTTGAGAACACTTTAATTACATGTGTATGTTTTACATAAATCTTTTCTCCAAAAAGTATGACTTTATTGTCATAACATTCTCATATTGCAACTTTAACTCAAAATCATTTTTGTCTCATGATTATTGATCTGATTGATCCTTAGACTAATGAGGTCAGCTTTACCAAGTGGTTGTTTTGAAGCTGTTGACTGATAGCGTTCCACATGTAGTTGTCATGGTTGACTCTGTAGAATCCAACATGATCATTGTTAACCTTCAACAGCCCATCCACTGAGGGCGAGTAGTTACTGATGACATGCTCTGGAAACCAACACAGTCACTGTGAGTATAATAGTGTGGAAGTGAGGGGGGTGAAAATCGATATTTTGGCTGGATCAGTCAGTTTCTGCTATAAAATATGTCACTGTATTTATTAAGAACATGTAATTATACTGTTATTTCTATTTATATATACACACAATTAAATTAT
The DNA here is from genome assembly GCA_036023655.1 of Nannoperca australis. Lineage (NCBI taxonomy): Eukaryota > Metazoa > Chordata > Actinopteri > Centrarchiformes > Percichthyidae > Nannoperca > Nannoperca australis. Next base: position 12,399 of record JAVQJD010095390.1, on the reverse strand, counting down.
TTATTTCCGATTCATTTATAAGAGTTGGTCTTGACATGCTCTATATGAAAAAGTGCCCTGTGATAACTTTGTTATGATATGACACTATATAAATAAAACTGAAGTGAATTTAATGTGTTAGGTGTCATCTATTTTCTCAAAATGGGATGACAAAATACTACCTGTGCTGCTCTTGTCAAACATCACCAACATATTCTTGTCGCTTGCCACAGAGTGCCATTTGACTGGAATTGTCCACTTATACCTGTAACAAAAACGCATTCATTGTTATTAAAACATTGGTATATAAAACCTATATTTTCATCTGATTGAAATTGGATTTGTCATCTCTCCTTTTAGCTCTGTTTTGGTTTCCACCAACTCCTGAGGGAAATATTTGGCTCTTTAGCTGGTAAAACCTTCACTAGGTTCACCAGCAAGTCGCAAACTATGCTTGTTTGCTGTTTGGTGTTGGGCAAGTGATGTACAATAGGTTTATTAGAGCTTTTTCACTAAAAGCAGCTGCCTGCTGCTGCTAAAAACCTGGTTGACTCTGTAAACCAAACAGTAAAGTTGGGGGCTGTAAAACCACAACAATGAACTAAAGATTTTCCAAAAAGGTTTGTAGTGCTGATAATTATCTGTGTTTATCACTATGAGTAACATCTTTCACATAATTTGACCCATTATTAATATTACCATATCGATTAGTGCAGCTTTAATGAATCCAATTTGATACAAATGGTAAAATGACTATAAAATCGTCCTTTTGAACATCGAAATGATCATATGACAATACCTCAATCAATTGGTTTTAGATCCTGAACTGCCAATTTATCTAATCTTCTTTGCATCACTGACCCAAGAGGTGAAGGAGGCAGGCTGGCATCAGCTTTAGGATCCAGGAGGAAACGCTTTTGGTTCAGTTTGGCATTCGTTTCTGAGACAGAGAGGTCCAGAACAGGATAACCCATCTGTTTGGTCCATGTATCCATTACCTCTTCAACTGGCAACCCACTCACCTGGGTATAGAGAGGAGAAATTGGCTACTGTTCAGAGAAAATAACAGATAAAGTTTAAAACAATATTTAAATAACGTGTTTGTAAATATGCTTATTTGGTTTCTTTCTGAGAATGAGACATCCTGATATTAATGCACAATGATGTCCTGATGGCATCTGTGGCCTGTCACTGGCCCAAGCAGCTGTCCCTATGTGCTTTAAAACCACCTTCATCATGCCTAAACACTGAACTGCACTGGGAATTAATTACTTCCACCTTGTTGCTGTGACCCCCGCCATCAGGAAGTACTTCAAGAGGTTAGTCCTAGCTCATCTTCAAACATACTTACCACCTACACAGAGTGCAAAGTGTGGTGGAAATCTGGAGAATGAAACCTTCTGAAACAACAAGTATTTTGAGTATTTATTAAGCTTTCTGTGCAGAGAGGACCAACCGTTGTACACGCAAAGAGTGTCTAACAACAGAGGGCACAGTGGTGGTTGCCTTGTATTTAAGCATGGAAAGCAAAGACATTAACATTCACTACCCATGTGGTTTCCTTTGAAGTAGACACATCATGATAAGACGACAGGTATGTGATACTTCAGAGTTTACGATGTTTACACAAAACACATACCTAAACAAAGGAGTTCTCTTGTCCTTTTGGTCTGATCTTCATTTGGAGATACAGTTTGGGGTCACACATCAGATTTTTTCCCCCCACAATGGTTACTTTGTGGAGTGAACTTCAGGTCATCTTGTCATATCTATAAGTAAGCTAGTTTTGTTTACAGTGTGTTGGAGTTAGAGTAAACTTTGCTGCTACTGGCTAATCAGACCAGAGTCTTATATCTAGCATAGTATTAGTAGAAATGTGTCTGTTGTTGTTGATTTTTGCCGTTGGCTTAGCGTTGTCTACTACAGTAGTGTTTTGAAACAGTTTTGAAACAACCAATCGATAGCACGCTGCCCTTTGGTTTGCTAATTTTAGTGCTAACTGTGCTAACTAGCTATTTACCCTACTTAAGGCAGCTCCAGGAGCTGTAGCGGCAGGCTTGTCTTGCGAAGACTCCGGTTGTGCAAAGACAAGGGAGTTTACCTTAAATCTAAAGACAGTTTCTAGATTTAATGCTCTTTTCGATTCTGCCTTTGGCACCAATATACTTACCTATAGCACTTGTGATTCATCTCCAGCCCTTGCAAGTTTGATGAGACATCTTGTTATCAATCATGGTTCTATGCACTTTATGTAAATCTCTTATTTGGAAGTTGCTTTGAGTAAGAGCATCTCCTAAATGTAATGTACACTGGACCCTCTCCAATTTGCTTACTGCCATCTCCATGGCGCTACACACTGCCCTCCACCACCTGGATAATAGTTATGCCTGTGTTCACTTCAGTTCGTTGACTTCTGTTTGGAGGGGATGATGTTGTTGAATGCTGAACTGATCACCACACTTTTGACCTGGGCATTTGCAACTGGATATTGGACCTCCTAAACAACCAACAGACTCCAGTTTGTTAGGTTGGACAACCATATCAACCTGGGCCTCACCAAGAAGACCCTGAGGACCTCTTTTGGACTCTCAACACTTCAACTCAAGAAGGCTCACAAATGTCTCTACTTGCTGAGGAGACTGAAGAAAGTCAATTTGTCTCCTCAGATTCTGGTGAACTTCTACCACTGTACCATTGAAATCCTTAGCACCTGCATTGTTAGGACTCTGGTGTGTGTCTTGTCTTTGTGTGTTCTTCTCCCCCTCTCCTGTCATCCAGGGCCTGGATTGTGGGGACATGGCTGAGCTTCATTACACGCACCTGCCTTCCTACCTGATCGCTCCCACCTGTCCCTCATCAACCTCGTTAACCCGCTGCATATTTAGTCCTGCTATTCAAACGATCGTCACCAGATCATTAAGTCTACTACTGTGGTAGCGTGTGCACACGGCTGCTTGCTAGTTATTCTAGTTAGTTTCCTTTGCTGTGTTGTGTTTGATTATTAGACTAATTGTTCTTTCTTCATCGTCAGCAGGATCCTGCCCTGCTTCCCAGTGTCACACCTGACTTCAGCTCTGTACTTAACACAAAGACGTGACACAACACGATATCCATCTTCTCACCTCACTTTCGTAAAACAAATTAGCAAAATATTGAACTTGTCCTGTCAAGAAAACATACTTTGGCAAGAGATGCCCAGAAGTTGGCTGTTTTGGCGTTTTTAAAGTAGTAGTCTTTCAAATATGCCTGGTGAAAGAAAAAAACAGTTTTTCATCAATGAGTTGTTGGAACACTTGGAACTTTAATCAATGAAAACATCTTAAATCCATTGTTAAATATCTGTGACAAAACTGCAATAGTCTCTGACTTACTCGACAGCCGTCTCTGAACATATCTTTACCCATCCAGTCCTCCAACATCCTGAGAATAGACGCTCCCTGGATAAAGTTGGACGATTTTCATTACAAATAGTATTTTTTTGCATGATAAATTGATTGTATCATGTTAATTTAACTGATATGTCATTGTTTCCATGGGAAGCAGGGGTTTTTTAAACTTTAGATTGGAACCTTTACTGTGTGAGGTTTTCCTGTAATAGTACCTTGCTGTATGAGATGGCATCAAACACAGAGGTGATCTCTGCTGGGGTTGACACATTGACAATGATCGGGTGAGAGGAGAGGAGGGCGTCGTCCACCATGACGGGAAGCACATCACTGATGATCATGATGTCACGCTGTATATCACAGGAGAACGCAAGGCAGGTTTCAGGGTACTGGAGTCCTTAAAATGACTAGTCAGTGGGACTAATAGTTTGGTGCATCTTTGTTGTGTCTTTAAAGGAGAACTCACCATTCCCCAGCTTGGTTCAGCTTTCTCCACACCGATGTACTCAAAGAAACTGGCAAAGCCTTCATTAAGCCAGAGGTCATCCCACCAATCCATAGTCACAATGTTCCCAAACCACTGGAAAAAGACAATTGAGAAAGATTACCCTCCTAGTGGTCCCCAGGGGAAAAAGTTCCTACAGGCCCCTTTAGTTTAGTTTATAGAGACAGGCCTTCATTTCTAATTTCTCCAGTTTTACAAACACAGTTCATCATATTTTGGTAAGAAGTCTGTTCTGCTTGGAGAAATTCAACATAATGTCCAATTTCACACTACTAATTTCATGCACTAATTCTATTAGTACAACAAAAGAGTCATGTCACTCACCACCCTGCAGTTCAGACTTTTTCTTTTCTGTCTGTCTGTCTGTTTTTATTCACTAATTACTATTTACTAGCACTTTTTTGGGTGGGGGTTACTGTCAGTGAAACTCAACAGTTACTGAAAGTTTTACATCAAAAGCCTTCTAGCAGTTTAAAAGGTAATCCATTCAATTTCTGGCAAAAACAGATCAATACTGAATACATAAACACTTTATTTGGCATTCAGCTGTCTTCATTTTAACTGATGACGCATTTGTACGGTTTATCCCTATGATGTGTCTATTTATGATAATTGTTTTAGTATACCTGGCTGCAACCAAATTTCACCTGGTGGGATTGCAACATTGGACAAGGTTCAATGTTTATTGTTCCATACATGTGAAAAAAGGGCCTCATAAAAGCTTGCCAACAAGCAGACTGTTTTTGTACATCATCATTCTTAAAATGAACCACTACCGATCCCTCATTCCTGTAACTCTGATCAGTTCATAAAACTTTGACTGCCTCAAGCCCTCTTATCTCCCATCACAGTAAAACAGCTGATGTCTTGGAAAGAAATGTTCCTAATTGTGTATCATAAAAAGCTTGACCACATAAAGGATTACATTTACAATTCTGAACTCTGAACTTTTCCAGTAACAAATGTTGCAATCAGTGTGTGAAATAAAATTAAAAGCCATTGTACCACTGCCAAAAGGAAATGTCACCTAATCTGATATAAATGTTTTTTCTTCATATGTGCTTGAATAGTGACAGTGGGTTAAAACTATACTAAAACTACAGTCATGAAAATGTGAACACAAACACCAGATGGAAAGCATCCAAACACCAGCTTGCATGATACTTGTAGACTGCTACTTATGCCACGTAAGCAAAATACCCAAAGAAAAAGAGCCGGGGGAAGTAATAAGTAACTAGATAGTGTACCTGATGAACCAGCTCATGGGCGATAACACTGGCCACTCGCTGCTTGTTGGAGGAGGACGACTGGTTTTCATCATACAGCAGATTGGTCTCACGGTAGGTGATGAGGCCCCAGTTCTCCATGGCACCGGTACCAAAGTCAGGGATGGCTATCTTATCTGAAAACACACAGAATCCACTGAAGTAGCCAAAGTTGGAAAGGGCATTCTTCATCCTCTGAAAATCACTAATTTTGACATATTATCCAATAATATTTTTTTTTTTTATAAACATGCTACCAAGGGAATAAAGCTGCACCCTGTAGGGGTCCCTAGAATGGAATGTATGTGTCTCACTGTGATCACTAAGTGGAAATTTTACTTAAATGTAACTACTGTAAATTAGAATAATGTGTAGTGAGGCTAAGATTATGAAAGAATATGTCTAAACGTACCCAGTTTTGAGATGGAGTATGTCATGTTGAAATATTCCTCAAAGTAGTCAAAGATGATCTTGGTTGCATTGGCTGCGTACATTGCAGTTCCTAGCTGACTTGGCTGGGCGTAGATTCTCAACTGTAAAGGTAGAGGAGGACAAAACACAAGTGCGACAGTATAGCTATAATAGTACAAGTTCATTTCAAATATAATCATCAATACTTGTTAAGTGAAGGCATTGATAGTGACACATAATGTAAACTCACAGGAATTCCTCCAGCGGAAATTCTTTCCTCATAGCCAAACTGGTGCACAGCAAAACATACCAAATAGGTACTCATTGGAATGGACTTCTGGAAGGAGGTCTTGATTTTATTGTTAAGCAGTTGTTGAGGGGTGCTCTGGAGAGGCAGAGAAGAGGGCTAATGGGTTATTGTGGATGTCACTCAGACTGTGGAGCTGGGTTGATCCACTGGCCCCAAAACACACAAGATTGATTCCTTTGCTTTTAGAATTCAAAGTGTTCATTCCAAGCCTGGCTTCCTCTTTCTTTGTTTTTCTCCCCTTGACCATGGGAAGGTTTGAGAAATGATGCTCCTTCCACCTACATTCTCCAGTCCAACAGGATTGTGAACAGTTTTATTGGCAAAGTAACTGTGGACATACAAGGAATTCATAGCAGGATTTATAAGTAGTTATTAGTGGAGCTGTGAATTTTGAGAACTCATGTTAGGTTTAGTAGATGAACCCCATGGTTTCCTTTAGACTGTGACTGGGCTTCATCAGCACAGTTTTTCAAACATTTGAGTTTGCTTAAAAATATATAGAAAGGCAGACATTTGCAAAAATTTAAAATCTAACAGATTTGATTAGCTGTAGAGCTGTTAGCTATTGTAGTACAGTGTTATACGTGTTGTAAATATAAGGCTAATAAGCTTGAATACTTATTATAGAAAAGTGTAATTGAACAAGCAACAAATAGATAATTTTTTTATTGTTTGTATTAACTGTAAACTAACATTATTTTAGGTAACTCTCCATGCACAGTGCTTCCGCATGTGGAGAAATTGAATTGTGATATCAGTTAGAGGCTGGTCTCATACAAACACACACCGGCTACACTCCACATGCTGTGTGGGGGCGAATAAACATGCAATGCAAAAATTCTTGCTAAAAAAAACATTTGCTTTGTGTTCAGTCTGAATGTACCTTTATAGTTTCAGAGCCCTGGTTTTGAGCATGCTGGATCACTGACATTGTTTTCTAGGACACCTAAAAAGGGCTATGACAAGTCAGATTGAGGATAAGCTTCCATTGGCCTGTTAAGTAGTACCTGACCACCGGCTGACTGCAGTTGTTACATTAATCATATTTATATTTATGTTTATTCCAGCACCCTTTGCACTCTGCGCCATTGCACTATTGTCATACTGTTTACAAATGTCATTGTTGCTGTTGTCTCTATATGTGTATAGATAGATAGATAGATAGATAGATAGATAGATAGATAGATAGATAGATAGATAGATAGTTTATTATTTGTTTACCTTGTCAAGCTTGTTGTTGTTAGCTGTATGTACATACATACTATTTCTGTGTAAGTACATTGAGAGCAAGGAAAAACCGGAGGCAAATTGTTTGTATGTGCACACATAGCTGGCCGATAAAGCTGATTCTGATTCTGAAATATGTTGCCAGCTATTGGGCTTTCAGATTTGGTGTAGTTTTTCTACTTTTAAGTGTTTTTCACTTTTGACAATGTTTAGATAACAATTCACCCCTGCGTCAACTCTTTTTGGTGAGCATGCCCAAAATGTCTAACCTTTAATGTAATTCTAACTTATTGAGATGGACACTATAGGCTACTTTCTTGTCTATGTAGCATTTTGAGATGAGACAGCATCTATGTTTTTAAAATGTTAGTGTGTAGCATTGCTGACTGGAGTCCTACCTCAAGCGGCATGTTGGACAGAGCTTTATAGTTAGCATCATGAGTGATGGAGATTTTGTAGGTGGCCTTCTTGTTGGGTTCATCAAAGCAGGGAAAGGACTTGCGAGCATCTGTTGGCTCATGATCAGCCGCAGCAATCTTTCTGGTGATGAAATGAAGGACAGATTCTTGCAGAAAATGTTTGAGACAAAGTGTTTTACACCTTTTTCCTATCATTTTTAACCCCTAAAATTGTTTAGATTTATACTCTATAAGTAAACTTGTTTAATAGTCTGTCATCTTCAATTGAGACCACCTCTGTTATTTTGGCAGTTACTTCCCCTGACCAAGCATGATCCCTGAGGAACTTCTTACCTACTCATGAAAATACATTTCTTTTGTCATTAGGTACCAAACACTGTGGACCCAATAGACTCAACCTGGAAGTGGTTACAGTTAAAGTACCCAAAAAGTACCACAACCTAAACTTTAAAGTGATACTCCAAAACGCAGAAGACTTGAAAGGTGGTTTGAATGTATGTCCAAGTAAGATCTATAAAAACTTTTCAACACACTTCTGCACCATAATCTGCATTTCGGCTCGTCCATCCATATGACCAGTGAGGTGACCATGAGGTAGTGTATTTAGTGAATGAAACAAACAACATGTTTGGAACATTGCGAGCATATAGGACTGAAGTGGATTATGTCTCTGAAGTGGTTTGAAAAGTTTCCATGAATGTTTTGATGATTTCTTCTCTGCAGTCTAAACATATGTCATCATTGGAATTCATTGGAATTGACACAAATCCAAGCTGTTCTGGACTGCTCTCCATTAAGGAGTCAAACCTTTTTTAGCCACCTATAGCGGAAAAGAGAATGTTTCTCAAAAGATCAACCTAAATTCTACTTAGAATTCTGAAAACTGAGCCAAGATGTAATTTAACAGGAGCTGTAATGTGTTCTTTGATTAAAGTAAAATGTTATACTAATAAAATAATCCACATATTAGCTTTTCATGGTGCCTTCCACCGTATCACATTCGTCTTCTTCAGCAGTTGAGGTTTTCTCATGGAGATGGATCATTTAACAGCTCAGTATTGATTTTATCAATAACATCTCCATGACGACTGAGCAAATTCCACCCGCTGATGAAGACCATATGATACAGTTTTAAGTTCCAGAAAAGGCCAGTGGACCTTGAGTTGGGTTTAAGCTGTAATTTTTTTGTCCCATATATTGTGAAAATGTGTGGTTTTGTAGGATATATATACCAACCATTGTCTATTAGCAATTATTCTGTTATCAATTAATCATTCTGTTACAGAACAGCTTGCAGAATAACCAGTTATATTTATGTGGTCTTTAAGTACAGCTATGGAAAATGCTGTTGTCATTTCCAACTAGAGACTGACTATACGGTCTGTACCTGCCCAAATAACCAAGACTGTTACAGATCACTGAGAAGGGTTTAAGCACCCTGTCAGAATTATCAACTGGCTTTCAAAGATTCCTCAGATTTTGATAGTAGTATATCTGATGTTTTCTTCAGGTTGTGTTTTATCTTTACTTCAATAAAATGTACTGGAGAGAGACCAAAGAAAGAAAGAGAGTGGGATTTTGCCCTTGGATAATGAAATCACTTTAGTAAACACAGTCACAAACACTCTTAATGTTTAACTGAAATCTGATCAATATATGATATAATTACAACAGCGCACTCCATGATACATCTGACTCGATACTGTGCATGATGTCATTGGATTTCTTGAACAGGTCTTTCATGATTTGATTGAGCATTGTACCTCTGCAGCTGTACAATGCTACAATAAGAGACATAATTTTATACTAGTCCTCATCATCCATCAATGGTTGCTTATGTGTTTTAGGCAAGATTTATTTATTTAAGCTTTGTTTGCTCTCATGATTATTTTATGGTCAACCTCCAGCGTGCCTGATCTCCTAAGATCCTCTGACAGCTGGCTCTTCCAATACTATAAAGAATGACAGTTGATAGACCCCACCAGTAGGTCGTCATGGTCACTGTCAAGTGAATTAATCTCAAATTATAGTGATTTTTAGAATATTCAGCGTAATTTGCTCCTCTGTTTTAAAATTCCCCTGCCACAACATATATTTTTATCACGTTTTTTATTGGTCAATCACAAGGATTTACAGCCAATTATAGGTTGAATCCCCAAACCTTTATTTCACATGCTAGCAAAGAAATTTTCCAAAAAATTACATGTATTGGGCAGAATTTCAGGAAAATATGTATACAATTATTCAAAAGAATATCAGCATATTCCATTTGATGGTGCAGCCATTGATTGTTGGAAATAGCAGATTCACCATGTGGGATAGTGTTCATATAATCTTAAAAGAACATGTCAGGAAAATGTAGGGTGAAAGTAGTTAAATTCCTCTTTGAAAGTATCTTTTGTTTAGTCATTACTTTAGCTGAGGAGTTCATTCTTGACCCTGGAGTAGTTTGACAAAAAAAAAAAATCTGAACTTTCTTTACCTCTCATAAACAGATAGGACATGTTTTTTGAGTTAAGAATTGTTGTCAAATAATAATAGTAATTTTACTGTATTCTGTTTGCCTTTGTTATTTTCAGCTCAATTGTTTTTACATTACCTTATAACATACTATAATGACATCGTATTTTAAATGTCTTTATCAACAATCATAACTCCTTCCTTAAAGCATTACTTGTGAACATTTAACAAAGTTATCATGCATAACTACAATATAAAACTTTTAGACATGTACCAATTATTCACAGGTGGGTTTCAAAGTGTTCATTTGTGTTCATAACACATGGAAATATATCGTTATATATTATTACTATGTTATATTATGTTATCATTCATTATTTGTTTATATACTAGTTATGGATTAACAAATACATTAATAAACAATTCAAATACTGCTTACAACTATATGATAGTATAAAATCATAAAATAGTATAAAATAGTATTAAGAAATGTTATAAAATCCATAGATTTTTCAAATGCTGCTTATAAATGGTGAATAGTCATAATAAATGTTACCAGCATTTCCTGAAAATATTGCAGCTGTGATCTGTCTTCTGTCTACATGCTACTTTCTTTCTATTTTTGCCAATAAACGTGTGTTATGTGAATACTGTTTATGACAGAACCAAATCAAATTAAAGAACTTACTTGGTGACCCCATTCTCGGTGTAGATGACCCTGTAGAATCCCACCACAGAACCGTTGAGCCAGCCCTGGAAGTCCAGGCTAAGCACGTGAACCCCTCCTGGGGCGGTGATGGGTAGCTCCTCTGTGGCCTCCACCACCACATACTGCTGAGGTTTGTATTCAAAACAGCTCTTAACTGCCACCTCCCTCTGGCCCTCCTGGCTGTTCAGCCTCAGCCTGGGCATGGTGCTGACAAACGTCTCCCTAATGTGGAGCCACAGGTGGCGGGTAGGCTTGCTGACTTTCACATGGACGTCCACAGTGCCTGTGTAGGTGTCGTCAACCAGGTCCGGCTCCAGATGCAAGTCATAGTGGACTGGGATCACATAGCTCGGCAGACGGAAATTCCCCCAGTCCCCGCTGGAGTCAGTGGAAGGCAAACAGGGCCCTCTGCTTGGCAGAGGGGGCTGAGTAGGCTCAGCTGTGGGGCCTGGGGTGGAGGGGGTCGGATTGGTGGTGGATGTAGTGTCTGACCTGGAGAGGCCCACCCCGAGGCCCACTGCCAAAGAGCAGACCACCAGCACCACACAGATGATGATTACATGCTTACTGCGGATGCAGTAATGCTTCTGTTGCTTCTCAAAGTCCATGCTTTCAACCATGGTGACTTCAAAACCTGAAAACTTCCCTGGACAAAAACACAACTCCAACTGTTCTTAAGCTGACCTGAAGTCAGAGCTGCAGGCTTTGGCTCCAAGAGTATTTAGATTAGCTGTGTGAGCTGATCCCAAGCTTGCCTCTGTGGTGCTGAGGGGTGGAGAGAAGAAAGAGGAGGAGAAGTGAGAAGAGGAAATCTGTTAGACAGTGGAGAGAATCTCACACATTTAGTGAGAGATTTAATCTGTCCCCACGGCTGTTAACACGCCTCTTCCTGTTAAACATCTACAATCTGCCTGTAAATCAACAGCTAAAGTTCAACTTTATGCGTGTTGTGTTTCAAAAATGTTACATGTTGTTCTCTGTGTATAAGCATGTAAATGAAACACAAAGTCAATGCCTGCAACTAACTTTAAAGTGAACCATGTGTATTTGTGTGTGTGTGTGTGTGTCAAAGTGATTTAATTTCAAAGTGAGATGGATGCCTTGTCCTTCTGACAGCAGATGCATAGGGGGAAGGGTCTATTGTTTGGACATGACTGCGCCTGCTATTGCATTTGCTCTTTGGTCAACATAATAGTGATTGCAACAGAGTGATGTGGGAACAGAAAAGCAAAATAATGTTTGTATTGTGTTGCGCCACAGTAGTAGGATTAAGTATGTAGAAATATAAATTTTTTCTTTCTTTCTCATTGTTTCAGTAGCAGCAGGGCCTGAGGATGATGGTGTTGGCCAGGTGGTCAGTTGTTTGTGCAAAACACCTATTGGCAAGATGACAATGAAATTTAGTCGATGGATACTCATGATCTCCAGAGGATAATATAATAATAATAATAATGTGCGCATGCGCGTATAAGTGCGTGCTGCCTGATACGGTTGCTCCACTCGTCTTACTTGCTGTTTTAAATCTTTTTGTTATTTAACTTTGTACTTATGGGTTTTTTGTTTGGTGTTGACTTGTTGGTGTCGTGGCCTCCACAAATGTGCTGGTGGGGAGGTTTTTGGTGTTTCTGTTCGCTCTGGAGGTGCTTTCACCTGCAGTCAGCTGAGCGCAACAACTTCATGGCCGCTTTTGTTTACACCCGGGATCAGCTGATTGAACTTAAGCCGGCC
>JAVQJD010095386.1:0-15510 GCA_036023655.1 Nannoperca australis | reverse complement strand
CTCCATTTGGAAGCTTTTTAAAACGAAATGTGCCATTCAGCACACTGGCGAGTGTCTCCTCAGTCATCGTGTTATCTGCGTTCACCGCGGCTTTTAGTAATTCAGTCAGGTAAAAGTTTGTGCTGGAATGATGGGAGGAAGTTGGGGTCAAACTTTGTAATACAATTAATTAGCGTTAAAAGTTTTAATCGCGTTAATATTTCCAGATTAATCTCAACCATTGACGCGTTAACGTTGACAGCCCTAATTGAAACACATCATAAACCATTATTGTTTTTGGTCTATTCATGGGATTTATTGAAGAAAAAGAGATGCAAGCCTTATCCTTTAAAACATACATTTTATATGCTCTATAATGATAAGAGCAGACAGACATAAGCTAATGACCATTGTTGTCCAAGTTGAGTTGTGAGACAACATATCTTGAGAAATGGACCAATGCTAGATCAGGGATAAAGGAGTGATAAATATGACTTTGGTGAGTGTTTTGTTAACTTCTCGGAGCTTAGTTTAGTCATGGAGAGAGAAGAAGGAAGACAAAGACACACAAGACAGTGGGATAAAAAAGACTGTGGCAGTGTACACCAGTATACCAATGAGATCAGAATATTCCAAATTCCGAACAGGTTTTGGGGCTTCAAGTTGCGAGCCCTGCAGGGTTTAACGCAAATGGCAATATTTATTGTTGTAATCCTTCCCATAATGTGATTGGTCTCTGTGGATGTAGCAGTTAGAAAGACATCATTATTCCACAATATACTGAAACAGCTATCTCACAGCCATGCTACAAGACAATCACAGGACACAAAAAGAGTGAAGGTCGTTGTTGAGGTGAGGAAAAGTTAATAAGCTTTATAAACTTCCTTCACCCACCATTCAGTCTGTGATCACTCATTTTCAGTTTGAATGAAAGGTAGAACACAGCAGTGTGCTCTCGTTAACCTGTCTTTGTGTGTCTGTTGCCAGACAACTGTTGCCATAGAAATATTGACATCATTGAGAATGGCATTTCACTAACAAGCTAAGAATTATGCCCTGTAGTTGTGGTGACAGCTAAAAGATAATTAAAGACATAGAGGCATAAAAGACATTAATAATCTTTGAGTGTTTGTCTCTTTGTATAATAGTTTGGTTAGCTTTAAGGGAAAATGGCACTTTTTATTCTATTGTCATTTGCAGGAGTCCTTACACATCACAACATACTGTATGTGGCAACAACTGTTCTGACCAACAACTAGTAGCTGTTTTCTATTGTATTTACAGACATGTGTTAAATATGTTCTGTGTTATCTGACTCTGAGCTTTGATATCTGCTGTTTTAACATTAACTCTAAATAATTATAGGAATAATAGACATTATGAGAAATACGCTTATTCATGTTTTTGCAGAGAGTTAGATGAGAAGATTGATACCACTCTCATGTCTGTACAATAAGTATGAAGCTACCTCCAGCAGCAGATTAGTTTAGCTTTGCAAAAAGACTAGAAACAGGTGAAACGGTTATCACCGGACAATCAACACAAACAATGGGAGAAAGCAATCATATTTTACTAGACATGCTTTTGTTAGATATAGCTGGGCATTCAACTCAGTCTTTAAGAACTCATTTTAGATAATGATATAATTTCCCAAGAACAGGGATAAAATGTGTGCGATGACAAGCACTGACAAGAAAAAGTTTCATTCACTGATGTGATGCAAGAAACGTTATGACAGCTGAAGTAGGAACAGAAACAGAAAGTGTGAATTTTAACATTGTAATAGAAAGTCTGTAACATGGAGCTACGGTGCTGCCCACTGACAGGCGCCTGGCAGCATAGAATCAAGAAGAGACTCCTGACAGGTGCTGAACAGATCCCTCCCCAACAGAGCGCAGAAAACATAAAAGCCTGCTGGTGTTTTGATGCTTTGCTTATACCATTGTAAAATCTTCATACAATGAAAGTTGACAAGGATGCAGACAGTGAAGAAGAGCCAAAAAAGCATCTAACCACAAAAAGCTAACCAAAAACTACAGCATGGAAACAAAGGCATAAAGCTCTCAAGTGATTATACTCTTATTTTAATTGACAACTAAACAGAACTAAACACTTACTTGCTAGAGGATAAATGCCACTCTCCATTCCCTGTCACACTGACATGAAAACAGTTGCTTGTTTTTTATGTCACATCATGTCTTGCCTGGGGAAGAAGGAACAATATTCAAAGAGAGATGAGGAGGTGGATACAGAGACGGGTGTTTGATTTTCTATGTTGAATTATACATTAGTCAAAGTCTCTCAGACCAGACATTTCAGAAAGACAAATGAGCCCAATATCCATAGCAATTACTGGCGAGTCGTAGTCTATGCATCCACAGTGATGCCCTGTATGCTCTGAGGGGAAACCAGTTAGTTTACACTAACACTCTAACTATATTTATATCAAGTCAACAGAGTCATCACAGAATGTCCTAGTACACCTCCTAAAATGTCTGACAAGGACATGCAGAGATACTTTGGTCAATACAATGCTTACATGAATAGATATAACAGGAATAACTAGCTAGACCGGAATACAAATAGAGATAAAATAGAGACTAAAAATTTATTAAAAAATGATTTGGGATTAAATGAGCATGACAGCACAGACCTGACTGAACATGTAAAAACTGCTTTAATATGATAGCACTTGAGCAGCCTATGGCAGATTAAAAAACATCCAATGATAAAATACATTGGCAAAATGTAATCTGACACATTCAACATGACCTGAATATGCTAAAACCAGTGTGCCTCTGTGTTCTACCATTTGAAATCAAGTCACTTGAAAACTTATAACGAAATATGAATCCAAAAGAGCAATGGACATGAAAACTGTGCTCTCTGTGATCCTAAGGTCATTTCACCCCAGAAATATGACATACGGTGAAATTGCTACATGCTCAAGGCTATAAAAATTGAATTACTTAAGTTACAATAGAATTCAAATACTATACTTTCCCATAGATAACAAGCAGAATCTATGAAAGATTCAATGGCACAGAGAGGCACGTGGTAAGACAAGATATGTAAGCATGTGAAAGTTAACTTAACAGGGACACAGTGAGTGTGGGTGACTAGACATGACACTACATAGCTTCCTTTTTAATGTTAAAATTGTATGCCATATGTGGGACGGCACTCTTTGGGAAGTGTCTGATCAAATCTGCATGAAGTGAAGAGAAAGTGCTGGCATGAAAGAAAGAAAGAGAGAGATACGATCAGCTCTACTAACGGCTTTTAATCTCTGTAGGTTCCAAATGTGAAAGTGTTCTCCCACTGGTTTAACGAATGTGAAGAACATGAATGAGAATGACATTTAGTTATATGATTAGATTATAAGAAGCGATTCCCATTGAGGATTTATGTCCATGTCTTGCACTTTTCATCATCCTCATGAAGAGGGAGAGCCTGGATGATCACCTTGCAATCATTACAGTCTTTTTAACTGGTACTGAGGTTGTTGCCCTCTAGAGGATAAGAGGACAAGGAACATGGCAATAAAAGCATCCCACGCCATTAAAGAGCTATTGTCGGTGAGGTAAAGGTTAATGCTTGTGTTCTCATATACATGACCTCTTGGAATGAAGGTGCCAAAAGACAAGGACAAACTGAAGTGCCATAAAAAAAAACTACAAAAAAACTGACATGGGCATATGGTGGCCTTGGCGATGAGGAAGAAGGTGAGGACCACGTAGAGACTCTGTAAACAAAAGCTGAAAAAGACCACCAAACACAAAAATGAATTCATCTTAATCCGGGATCTTAAAATGTGTGTCCTTCTCCATTTTTGAGAAGCAAGAGTAATTAGAGGAAAATTATAAAAAAGAGTAATTAGTTGAAATAATCCATTAACAAATCTTAGTATAATTTATAAAATATTTTCTTCTTATTGTAATGCTGATTAAAATGCTTCAACAGCAACAGGCTCCTGACGCCCTGAAGGACGGTTAGGCTAATGGAGAATGGATCTGGAGTAGTAGGGGTGCAGCAGTGGTGAGACGCCTCCCCGGAGCAGATAGAGAGCTCCGTTTGCCGTCTGCCACAACCTCGGACCTCGCTGCCTAAGCAGTCTGGACTACGGTGGCGTGTGGGAGCCCAACGTGCTGCCGTCTCTGCTCACCTGGGACTGGATCCAGAGACGGACTGCTGCACGGGCTGCATGGCATCACAGCTGAGATTTACATGGGTATATGCAGGGTGCAAAATTTAATCTTTTGTCCACTGGCCAAATGGCTTTTGAATGTTCAAATTTTATCAGCCACTCAATAGAGATTACCATTGTTTTTGTTGGCTGGTGAGTGAAGCAAATCTATCAACCACTTTCATATTTTACCAGCATTTGGTTGGTGGCTGGTGCCAAGTTTGTTCCCCATGAAATATTATTTTCTAGTTTCAATTACTTAGTTATTTTAAGGATTTTTGGTAAAACAACATGACGCTAATGATTGGTTTTCTTCCTGTCCTCCCTAATTTTTTGAGTCACCAGCCACCACTAAAAAGTAATAATAAAGGTAAAGTATGGGATGAAAAAAGCAAATGTGGGCACCGTAATGATAAAGAGTGTAAGTAAATAAGACAAAAATGACCGTAAAAAAAGTAGTTCAAAGTGGAAAAAAAGTATTTGAAAAGGTAACGGGGAATGCAGTGAAGACCAAAAAGTGAACTGAGGCAAAAAATAAGACTGCATATGTCCGAGAGTTGCTGAACTACAGTAAACCCTAAAAGGCACTCAAGTGGAGAAGAAACTGAAAGAGAAAGCTGAATTATTTCTATACTAAAACGACACACACGATATATTTTAACAGCTGACTCCAGGTCGCATGGAACACTACTGATTTATATTGAGGAGGGAAGGCGTGAAGCAGATGTTGAGAGGCTTGTGTGTGCATGTCTGTATGGTTGTGCCTGTGTGAATACACCCATGAGTCTGCTGGGTTGAGGTAGACTTGGTGTATTGTGAGCGTAGCTGGGTGTGTGTATTAATTAGTGGGCAGTTTAAGGCTTGGCCTGGCAGAAGTGATAAAACAGGGCCATTAAAATCCTGCGTTCAAATCCCACCTCTCCATAAACTTGCCATTACTAATTAAGGCGTGACTTTCTTCTTCCTCTTTTTCTCACTCCCTCATCGTCTCAATCACACCGTTTAATGGCACACTTTACCAACACTTTTCTCCATTCGGTCACATGGCTAGCAAGAGACGTTTTTAAGTAAAAAGGTCCTGTGTTTCACTGACAAAAGATCCAGATGACATTTAAGAAACCTAATAAAACTACTGCTCTCTAAGTTTTCTTTCACCTGATGTAATCCATTTAAAAAAGAGTCATCACTCTAAAAAGAGTTTATTTGAAGTTAATTGTAGAAAAACACTGAGGTAGAGCGTAGTAATGGAAAGGTTCAGTCAGAGTGCAGCTTTAGTAAATTGCCTACTCATCCTAACAACTCAACAATCTCCTCATTTATTGGCCTGCTGTTCATACATACAAATACGGTTGTTTCCATCCCCTTGGGAAAGGCACAGTGTATTCCTAACCTGTCTCCTCTTGTCTGTAGTGCTGATTATGTTACGCCTTCCTGCAGCCATTCTCCTTTATTCCTCCACACGATAGAAAACGAAAGAGGCAAGAACAGAGAGAACAAAGGTTCTCTTTCTTATTTTCTTCCCAAAAGGTAACTTTCAGTCTGCGCTTGTATATGTATCGGATATTTACTCCCTCTCCTTTCTATACAACAAGCGCTGCTAAACAAATACATTCCCAAGGAACAACCCACCTTTGACCATGCAATCACAGCTTGGCACAGAACACAGAAGAAAGAGCTGTGAATCCACGCTATCTGCTCTTTAACAAATGAGTGCCTGGGTTTCTGTGGATTTATGTGAGCCCTTGGCTTATGTGTTGTGGACCGGTCACGGTAAATCTGCTATTTTTGTCAAGGTGTGAAATGTATTCCGCTGTTAAATCACACACAGGGGCCTTATGAAGACAGCATAGCGCACACACATACACACATTCCTGCACACAATCTTGATTGGTTGCATGACTTTTATACGCTTCATTAAATTGTTTCTACTAGTACAAACCCACTTTGATGAGGAGTGGATGAGGGCTGGCAAGAGAGGGAGAGAGAAAGAGGGAGAGATGGATTTCCACATGACCTTGATTAACTGGTAGACATAATGACATGAACAGTTTTCTGGATGACTGGCAAAGCCTGCTAGAAGGTTGATGAATGAGAAAGGGTTGAATGAGAAATACCATGAGGTAAAGAGAACAGAAATACTTCATATAAAGGCATCCAGTGCACACCCTGTATATAACCTTCTCCACACGCCAAAATAAAGCACAGTGGTTTATAAGACTATGAGACATTATTTCACAATTCTGTACACTCATCCCAACAATAGTCATTTTAATTCTCCGTCTCGATGACCATTCTCTAAGTAATGTGTGTGCATATATTTGATTGGCCAACATTTAACGTTCCAGATGACGTTACAACAGTGGCAACAGTTAAGCCAGGTTCAACTATTTTTCTAGGCGATATCGCATGTTTCTTTTTCTGAGACCTCTGCAACCGGCCATCTTATTGAAATTGGCCTAAACACAGCCGAACACCTGCAGAGGTTGACACCATCAAGCCCCGGGATCCCAGAATCCCACCTGCCACACTGGTGCCAGTAGAAATCATCAGTCAACCAGCAACAAGGACACGAAAAAGTGTCTCCAGTCCATTTTTATTGCATTATACCTAACCAACTCAGTCTTGTTGTCCTATCCAAAGGCTCTCCAAATAAGAGCGAAGGTATTTCTTTGCCACTGGGATGTAACTGCCACGGGATGTAATTTATTCGTCACATTTGCAGATTATTCAAAACACACCCACATCAATGACCCACAACATCCCACAGCAACTGTAAAGTAGGGAACCTGACACTAACAGGACATTTCATGCAGCCTGTGTGAAAACACACAATTATCAAACTAGACTGGAGGCCCAAGGGTCCGAATGGAATGGCATGGTTGTACAGTAGATGCACATAAAACCACACACACACACACACACACACACACACACACACACTCACACACACACACCGACCATCGTGTCATCGGGTCCATGTGTGATCCTCCTGGCACCACAGAGGTATCAGAGTTCAGCTTGGTGCCCTCACATCAACCTGTCAACTCCTCTCTTAAAACTGGCATCCAGAAGCAACCATCAGAAGAGAGTACAGCAGAGCTGGAAACTGTGGGCTAAGGTTAAAGGAGTGGAGAATTGATAAATAGCTTTGTGGAAACAACAATGAAACAAAATGATGACAGGACAGTTAAGTATATAATGAACCAAGTAGAAACTAACAAAAACTAAAAACTGAAATATAGGTAGGAGAAAGTAGCCAGAGGCATTCAGGCAGAGTTGCAGAGCGCAGGGGATAAAGATGGACTAAAAACGAAGTAAAAAATCATTAACCTTGAGGGTGAAAAAATGACACTAAAGTTTTGTGAAATAAGGGAGCAACTCCAGCAGTACTGCTGCTGCTCTGCTGATGAAGATGATGGTCACCATGATGACGATAACCCGGGGCTTGTAAAGAGATTCATTCCATGCACACACCAGTGATCTCTTTTTATCATCTGCCCTCCCACTCAAAGTACAGGCTCACACGAGGCGTGTGGGCTCTCGTTTGAAACTTCATCTTGAAATTAAGCCCCACTCATCTCTGAGCTTTGCCTGAGGTGCAGAACACCACTACTGAGAGAGAAATGGCTTAGAGAAGAGGCAAAGCGAAAACTGAAAGTTTGAGAAGAGGAAGTGTGGGAGAGTAAGCTGGAGGAGGAGAATGATAATAGATGGAGGAATGGAAAGAGGAAAGAAGAAAAATTGTTGGAAGATTTTAAGTGAGTTGATGCTCTAAACCCTTTGGTAGGGAAAGCCAGTGCAATAACAAGGAGGACAATTATTGTATACAGTTGTGATCAGATGAGTCCATAGAAAAAGGAGGAAAATGAAAGTATTATAGTGTACCACCCTGGCACTGTTAAACACAGGGTACAAGCAAAAACCAAATGCCAATTGTCTTGCTAAAGGTGAAAGCTTTCTCAAGACATATGAAAGCATTTTCATATGCTATGAGTCAGCAAGGCGAAGCCTGGGATGAAAAAGAAACTTAGACAGAGAGGCAGAATAGAGGAAGTGAGCTCCCATGATTGGATGAGTCCACTTACCCCAACCTCCACGTGATCCGAGCCCTTGTCATCCTGCTTGTGGAGGATCTCAAAGTAGTATTGTCTGGACGAGATGAGGCTGAGGGGAGACGAATGGAGAAAGAAAGAGAGAGCTATTGTTAGATATTTTAAGCTGATAAAGATAAAGAGCCACTGCAGCTCCTTTCACTTTAGGATCTTTCTGAGTGAGGCCTACCCGAAATACAACTGTGAGCAACTTTGAGTCACAAAAAACTAAAGGTATAACAGGATTTAATGAGACTGCAGTAAAGTAAGGTAAACAGTTTGACTTTAAAAACATATGTCAATTGGACATGAGCATAAACAGGTTAATCAGCCTTGGATATAACTCAGTGCTACAGGCAAGATGGCAAAAGAGATGGCAGTGAGCCAGGATATCATCAGCCTTGGGCCCTGAATAAAACACTCCTTCGGAGACCGTGAGGAGGAAAATCGATGCTCCACAAAAATCAACATTTTACACTAACAGAGGCTTTAGTATTTCTCTGGAACTCCTGGTTAGACTGAGTAAAGGTCTGGATGTTATTGGCTGCACCCACACACACACACACACACACCAAGCAACAATACTATTCTTATCAAAAACACATCTCGGATAATAGGCCAGCATCTGCTGCTGAATGAGAGACACCCAATCACTGCTCCACACATCATTAGCTCACAAAACACACACACACACACACACACACACACACACACACACACACACACACAGCCAGGCATTGAATAAAATCATGTTTTTACATGTTTATATGTACAATACACATTTATAGTGTTTAAACGCACTGCTCATTAAAACCTGTGCCTTAAATGCATTTTATTTGCCACAACCTGGATATTTGTGAAATATTTGCTCGGCTCCTCCATGTTCATGTGCTCTGGTACACCAAGATATGTGATGGCATTCTCTTATTTCTGTTCATTTTCTGTCTTTGTTTCCGTTTCTCTGTGCCGGTTTTCTCTCTCTGTGATCATCCAATTTCTCTCTTTCCTTTCTCCTGTTTGTCTCCTGAAACAAACACAATCTCATCTTTGATAAAGTGTATGTTAGGAATCGAAAATAGCCCCACATAAACAGAAGAGGAGAGGAGAAGACAAGCAAGCAAACAGAGCAACTTTGAATGCATGATGTTATCCTTGTTCTAGCCAGTATGTGATTGTTAATGAGTTTAAAGTAATTGAATATTTTCATTTATTCAGTGAGAAAAAGTGATAGATATGGAGCCAAAACAGTGACAGTTACATATGGCAAAAAGATTTCACCTGGAACTTCCAATTCGCAGATAAGTCTTTTTGTCTCATTAGCTAGCTGTCATGTATTCGCAAAGGTTAGCATTCATTCCAGCAGAGCTCTGCCAGACTAGCATAACACCAGTTAAATTTAGCCCAGCTCGGCAGAGAGAAGCAGACTTGCTGTTAAAGAGTTCCGGTGAACTCGTGGAGGCCATTGCTGTCGGTTTGCTGTGATGCGAGAGGCTTCTGAGCGGAGGAGAGGACGGCTGGTTCGAGAACAGCGAAGAGTGACGTTTTTATAGATTATACTTCAATCACGTTCTTCTTGCCCCTCCCCTCAAACGCCTCCTCTCCACGCCAAAACAGTGACAGAGAGTTGAAAAATTAAAACCACAGAAAAAAAAGTTACATGATGAAAATCCCATCAGAATGCAAAAATATCACGTTCAGGTTTTGTTTTCAAAGCCAAATTTTCTTTTCGATGCCAAATGTCACTGTTCTGGCTCCACAGATAGATGTCTATTACATAAATAAGTTCCCAGAAGTCAAGGTGACATCTTAAAGTTGCTTGTTTTGTCCAACCAACAATGCAAAACCTAAAAAGAAAAGCAGAAAAAATTGTCACACTTGAGAAGCCAGAGGTAAGAAAGGTTTTTAGCGTAAAAATGAATGGGTTCATTATGTCAACACTACCACACATAAATGCCTGGTCTTTTTATGATAAAGATTGCAGAGTTACAGTTACAGTGTAGAATTGTTTTGCAGTGTGTGTGTGTGTGTGTGTGTGTGTGTGTGTGTGTCCCTGATGCAGTTAACCGGGTAGAAAGGGAAGGACAAAGGCTTAAGGGGCACGGTCATGTGTTGCGCCGTATACAAATGTTGGCCGCATCATCCGGCTGCCCAGCGTTCTGTAACCAATAAATCATTGGAGGTGTAGGAGAGCAGTGACAGCGGGCTAAGGTCACTCTCTCATGAATAGGGAACATCTCTCTGTGCAGCTGCTGAAACGGCACTCAGCGAACTTAAGTGCCACTTTCAGCTCCTGGCACCCTGCTTGCCCTTTCCCACATGATTCAAACATAATGCCATCCATGAGCGGATGAATATTAGCATCAGACAAAACACAACTGGTTTGCAAAAGAAGTGAATCTCTCTGTCCCGATTTTAGCAAATACAATTTTAGGTTGTCTGAAATGAAAGTGATATATTTTGGAAATCCTAGTTTATCGAGTTCCTGTCCCTGAGCAGACGACCTTAGATGGATTTTAGGGATATTAGTACGTTTCCTGACCCTTCATTAGATTGTCTATTTCAGCCCATAATCTGACTCCATCTGGGGCATAATCTAATGTTAGAGCTGAGAGAAGGCAGTCTGCCGCCACAGTGAGTAAGGCTGATACAGAACCACAGAGAAGGAGGACTACACACCTAAAATAAATAATAATCGCACAGATGCACACAGAAAACTCTCAAAGTGCATCCTGAACATACTATCGTCTCTCACTGTTTGAGGGTCTCTTTCTTCTAACCCCTTGTCTCTTTCTCAGAAATTCAAAAATACACCCAACACACTCAGAGCCGGAACTTCAGCACTTCAGCATTGGTAACTCAGCCAATACAAACCTGTTTACTTGTTCTAACATGCCAGATAAGACAAAGCACCATTGCGCGCGCGTGCACACACACACACACACACACACACACACCAGACAGATACCAGGTCTATCAACAGTAGCGGAGCAAGATGGAAACAAAAATCATATCACACTGAGAGACAGAGATGGATTTGCCGATGAGGAGAGCAGAACATTAAGTCCTATTCACGTACTTCTATCATTTGTTTTGTTTCCTCTGTATTTTCTCTTTGTGATTTGATGTAATTTTCTTTACCAATTCAGCAGCAATTTCACTATTGGCTCATGTAATTTTCCAGTGGAGTTTAGGCATGTATTGAGTCCTGTGAGCTTCACTGGGTGTAGTTGCCTAATGATTTTTAAGCTTTGCACGATTTCTTTGCTTTCTCTGTCTTCTTTTTTTCCACTTTGGTACAAAAAAGGCAGATATTCTTTGAGTAAATAAAAGATGCAAATGAATCATGATGGGTCCATCCAAGATATGGTCAGAGACAAATAAGAAAGACGTGGAGTGAATTTGACAAACAAAATGTGATGACAACAAATTTAAAATACTTTTATAGACCCTACTCTGTCCAAAAGCATTATATTAAATTGAAAGACTGGATAAGAAATTGGAGAAGGAGAAAAGTAAAAAGAATAGAGGTATTTTATACTTGCATGAATCTGTGTGTGTGTGTGTGTGTGTGTGTATACTGGTCACACCAGTCTTCCTGTGATGGATGACGAGGTGGGCGCCGGTTGAAAGAGATGAAGAGACAGAGAGACGGGCGGAAAGAAAGATGAAGGAGGAGCGATAAATAGCAAATGAACAGCAGAAGCAGAGAGGGAATTATAAATGATTTCTGTGTCTTGAAAGGAAAAATACATTACAGTGAATATCACTGAGATGTGACTTCATACAGAACGCCACGCCAGAAGAGAAAAAAACAGAAAAGAGCAAGTGAAGGGCAAATGAGAGATGGAAGAGGAAAGAAGCGCTATTAGTGTGCGACTCAGAGGATGAGTAGAGGACACAAAACAAGAGTCTAATTGCCTGACTAATTGGAGTCTTTGTTTCCAGTTTCCCTTCATTGAGCTGAACGGATAGAGACAGACAAAGGAGCTTGACTGGGCTGGGATAACACAAGATGGGACCTAAACAATATTCAGAGAGTATCATCGCTGCCCAAAGTCTGCTGGAATGGAAGTATGAAATATTTATTTGGCATGAACATACAGAGATGGGTCTTTTTCCTGCTGAGAGACTAAGTCATTTCACAAGCATCTCAAAGAAAATGGTTGGACTGTGTGGCTGTCAAAATAAATATATAAAAGCCTGGACGCACAACACCCTGAAGACAGACAGACAGTTTGACACACGCACACGAACACGCACACACACACACACACACACACACACTCAGAATTGCTAACCTGGATTGCAGTGAACAGGGCTGAAGTGAAATAGAAAGAGTATACATTCTGCCCTTGGTAGAGACCAGTCGTCTTTCTCTCACTCTCCCTTCATCTCACCTATCTGCCCACAGCTACAGCAATTTCCAGATTCTACTTTTCCAGTATCTCTTCCCTTTTTCCAACTCAATTTCTCATTAATGCGATCTGACTGTCACCCTGTCCCGGTCTCTCTCTCTCTTGCCTGATTCCTCCCTCTCTAATACCCACAGGTGGCCTTTAAATAAAGGACTGTGCTTGGCGAGTGCTCTCCTCTCAACTACATTAATGATACCAGTGTTTAGAGCTGCCCCAAGGAGATGCACAAACTTCACTTTTCTCCCCTCGCGCTCTCTCCCCTCTTCACTCCATTTCTCATGCATTCCTCTAATCCATCAGAGAGCTATCATGCTGCTCTTCCCTGCAGCCTCAATAAATCCTCTTTCTTCCATCCCCTCCCTTCACTTTGTCCCCCTTCGCTCTCTTTCATCCCCTGCTCTTTCCCCATCTCTCTTCTCCTGTATTATCTCATATATAGCATTATAGCATTACTATCTCCAGTGCTTTTCCTTCTCTACGCCTCCACTTCAGCCCTTTCTCACTTTGATTTTCTTTTAACACTCCTTCTCCTCTCTTACTGGCCTGAATGCGTGGACATGTTCTTTTCATCACAGCGAACTGCAACTACAATTACTACATTACAACAAGGTCAAACAATACAAGCTGCTAAGGATTTATTTGCAGGTGAACAATTATACATTAGCAAGAAGGGAGAATTAAGGCACAAGAATAGCAACATTATTTTCATTGTCAACAAATCCCATTAAACGACTAAAGCTAACAATGAATTATGTGTATCCAAAGCCTGATACAGCCTATTCTGCTGTGCCATAGAGCTCCAATGTTGTCCAAAAACTGTTCACATCAATGAACCACAGTCAGCCCTAAGCCCATTCATTACTATGTTGAAAGAGAAGAGTGTTTGAAGCTGTTTGGAACTGCCATACTTGAAGCCAGGGTGAACAGATGCAATAATTGTTTAAAGACAGAGATTACGATGCACACTTTCGGACAGTCTTTTCTGGAAGGCATTTATAGTGTTGCACTCAGTTGCACACACTAAAAGCCCTGCTTATTCTCTCACCTACGCACACCTGGCCATAAAGTGGGCGTGAATCTCGGGTTGTCGGAAAGTTACAGAAAGTGTCATACGCAGCCAGGTGTGGGGGTTCAGACTTTGCTGGACCATCCAATAAGTACTTTGGGCTGCTGATACTGACACCTTTATGCATGGATGGGCTTTGGTTTTAATGGGATTTGTTGAAGATGAGAAAATATAAACTAATTCAAAGCCTTTTTTCTCTACTTGTTATCTGCTCAGATTGAGTGAACTGCACTAAGTACGTGTGTGTGTGTGTGTGTGTGTGTGTGTAAATGTGTGCACGTTTATGTGCTCATGACGTGCCTGCATGCCCACCTAATGATGTCTTTTCTTGACATTCTTGATATTAACAAAGTCACTTTTCAAACAGCATATATATCCATTCCCAAGCTGCTACGAATGTAATTTCTGTGTTTCCTCAGACTGAGCTGACCCTCCATCATCATTACTGTCTCTAATCACGTTTGGCCAGAAGCAGCAGTGTGTTATCGTTTGGTCGTACAGATGCATTACTGCCAATCAGATGTCAGCTACCACGGTCTTTCACAGCTCAAGAGATGTGCATGAACACCCCAAAGACGTTCCGATTAAACATAAGCCACTACACACATGAACACACACACACACACACACACACACACTCAAACATAGATGTGTGTCTCAGCAGTCCCCCATCCCTGATAGAAACAGATGGTGGAGTAAAGGCTCGAGGGAAGAAAGTGGAATAGAGAAGTCATTGCAGCTCGCTGGCGAAAAGCATAACTCTAATTCAACTGCTCCAGTGCACCGACCAATTACCTCGAGCAGAAAAAAGTTAGCATTAAAGTTGGTATTCACACTCAAACACAATCTGACTATACACAGTATGTGTGCACACAAAGACAGAAACAAACAGACATTCACTCAGTTTGTGGATATAGTATTTCAATGATGCCATGAGCACAACTACTATATTTCCTGTCTCTAAGAGTGTCCGTTGCAGCTATTAGTCAGCAGTTCTTAAATGATTCAATTATAGATAGTGAGAGATCCCATAGAGAAATAACTGGTCATTCTCCAGTAAGTTTCCATCATTGTTGCTGGGGAAATGGCACTGTTAACTCTCTCCTATTATTGACCTTTGGGGGTTTTCTGTCATGTGTGTAGAAAATGAATGGGAGCATTTGGGAGCGTGTTAAAAGCACAAGAATAAAAGGGAAATAAAGTTGAGAAAGAAGAAGAGGAGAAAGTTAATGGAAGAAGGAAAAACCTAAAAGTAAGAAGGTAAACACACACGTCAACGCTTGTGTCTGAGGAGGAGGATTGGGCGTAAATGTCATTTCCAGCAGTTTGTGAACAGAAAGCTGCTCCTTCAAAATGCCAGCTGTGGCCTCCTAGATAACCTTGGATTACTCTTCTGCCTTTCATCCTCACCACACCACTGTCAAAGGTCAGCAGCAGCCATTTTAAATTTCAATCATTGAAATTCTTCTCCATCACTCACTCTCTGAACATCATTCAAATATCAAAACGTTCAGCTCAATTAGGACATCATTGCTATTATTTTTATTTCTGATATCATTCATACTTTTCAAGTTATTCAAGGTTTTCCAGGAAATTTGTCCCATTGGAAATGCATTGTGGAATCTTCAAAAGTCACAGATTTTCCAAAATGTTTAAGGTTTTTCAACTCTCTTCTACTCATTCATACTTTCAGCTAGAAAACTCATTCAAACATCAAAATGTTCCACATCTTTCAGACTTTCTGGCTATCATTCAACTTTTCAAAAACCTTTA